>VYXC01012849.1:111542-128289 GCA_013397175.1 Platysteira castanea
CCTCCACCGACAGCCACTGCGCCGAGTCGGTGGCCGCGGCCGCCGAGGCGCCCGCCGGGGACCCCATGGCGCGGAGAGCGGGGGGGCTCCGCAGGGCTGAGGCGAGGCGGGTCCCGCTACCCGCCCATGGCGGGGGCAGGGCGGGGGCAGGCGCGTCCCCAGCGGCCTGGGCGCCGGACAGCCGGGGCGCGGCGGGCAGCAGCGAGGAGCGGCGCGTTGCCNCGCGTGTGCTCCCCTCAGTGCTTCACCCGCACCTGCCACAGCAGATCACCCGCACCGCGGGCAGTGTTTCAACCGCAGCAGGAAGAGCGGGTCACCTGCACCGGGCACAGTGCCGCACCCGCACCGGGAGCGCTCCCCTCAGAGCTTCACCCTGCTCGTATCTCACCTCAGCGCCTCAACCGCACCAGGGAGAGCGGATCACCCGCACAGCGGGGAGCGCATAAACTGCACCGGGTGCGCTCCCCTCAGCGCCTCACCCTCATCGCGGGGAGCGGATCACCCGCACCGGGTGTTCTCCCCTCAGTGTCTCAGCCGCACCGCGGGGCGCTCCCCTCAGCGCCTCGCTTCATCCCGCAGGGATTGCTCCCCTCAGCGCCTCGTCCCGCTGCGCCGGGGTCTCGTCCCCACGCAATGGCCGCTCCCCTCAGCCCCTCACCTCCCGCCACCATTTACCCGGACCGAGAGCTGCTCCCTCAGCGCTGTTCCCCTCGGTTTCCCTCTCAACCCTCTTGGCTTGACTTATTGAGGGCCTGTGAAATTCCCCATGTCCCTCCAGGACTGACCCCTCTTGGGCCCTCACGTTCCTCACCCGGTTGTTTCTCCTCTCCCGCACCTCTGCTCACCCCTGTTTTGTCTGTCCCCTCACAGAATGATTTCCCTTTCTCCCTTCCTCTTGTCCCCCTCTGTCACCTCCTCACGGGAATCCTGTCACCTTTCAAGGAGCTTTTTTCCAAAAGGATTCGTGGGCGAGCAGGTATGTCCTTTAAAACCCGTACCTCTGGATTTATCTATGTACCGAGGATTCCAAAGGGTGTAAAGCAAAAGGGTTGCAACACCTCAGTATGTGTGGAAAAAAGGGGATCCAAAGGAAATTGATCCTTCTTTCTCAGCCTAATTTCACCCTCAGTTCCCTCAGACTTCTCCCTGAGCCCGTTCAGAGGCACAAAGTGTCACAGGCAGCTGTACCTGGATGTTCAGCAAAGGACGTGCTGCTGAGACAAATCATGTTAATGAGAGACGTGGTGATAAATGTTAAATAGTTTTAGTGGATAATTGCTGTGGGGATTCCCATTGCAAGTGTCTGCTTTTCATGGAACAGCGACTGTTCGCAACCGAGCAGAGATGGAAGTCTGCGCATTTATTTACCTGTTTGATCAGATTAAATTATTTAACATATTAGTGCATTATAACAAATGTGCTGTGCTATTGCAGGAAAAGCCTATTCAGAGCTGGAGTAAAACGAAATCTACTGCAAGTGCCTTATATCCTATTACATCTGGTTGGGAGGAAGCATTTTTTTCCGTGTAATGGATGACCACTCAACATAGGACCCATGCAAAGCCCTTTGGTAGCACTGATTCAGCAGTGTGAGCACTCACACCATTGTGCAGCTTGTTTTTGAGGCCAGCTCAGTTGACACAGGGTTCAGGTAAGTTCAAACAAGCAGTAATTTAGAGATCTGTGTGATAGCTCTGTGCACTGTTTGGTAGGACATCCCTGCTATTCATGTGTTGGAGAGTAGAAGAGTCTCCAGGCTTGTTTTTTTTCTAGAAATAGATAATATTTGCCTCTGTGCTGCAGTAATTTTTGAACAGGGAGAGTGTGCAGAGCTGCCATCAAAGGTTTTTATGAGGGAGAAGCTTCATGAGCATCTGTTATTTTTGGTCAAGACGTGACAGAGAGAACAACGGCTGCAGACAGACCCTGATCCTCCCATGGGAACCCTGGGACGACTCAGAAGAAAGGGAATGCTGAGATTGGAAGATTTTATGGCAGGTGGGATGTGGCAGCTGAGTTCTGGTGGGGGAGATAAGCCAGGCCCCCGAAGGTTCCTTGGAGCAAAGGAAAAGCTCACAACATTTCATGGGGAGACAGCCACGGGTGTTATTGTTTTGTTACCAGAGTGGGAGTTTTGCACTGTTTTCATTCATCCACACGTGACAGGAACAGAGGGAGAGAAGCACAAACTGTGTGTGCATTTTAGTGGGAGTAACATTCCACCAAAAAAACTCAAATTCCATCTTTAGATCCTGTGGTACTATCATGGTGCTGGTCGAGGCTCTTCCAAAACATCAACACAAATGGCAGAGCTGGGAATCAAAAGGGATGCTCCCTTCACAAGCAAAGTGAAGGACATCAGCAGAAGGGGGTTGCAGTGTTTTCCAGAGGTTTGGATGTACCTTTTCTCCAGGGGGCTGTTTCACAGGCCGGGTAACCCCAGGCTGAGAATTCTTTGTCTGCAGCTTTCCTGTGCTCTTTCCAAGGCCTCCTGGACTCCTTTATCCCAGAGGAATGTGGCTGCCACAGTAGCTCCCACATGGAGAATCCGTGTTTGATATGGCTGCGGATTCAATCCACTGCCTTGGGATGCAAGCCAAGGCCTTTTATTGGAATGAGGAGCTGACTCAGAGCCAGGAAAGGCGGTTGAAGCTCTGGAAGCTTCTACAGCAGGTGAGGCACTGAATGAGGTGCATGGCCACATTATTCCCTGTGTTTTTTCCTTTGACAATTTCTCCCAAGAAGGATCCTGATCCATGTGGTTTTCTGTGGGAAGTAACCTGAGCTGCCCCCAGTCAAAACAGCCCCCTTGGCTCTGACCTGCACATTGTGCAGATGTTTTGGAAATCCTCCTTTTAGCCATATCTGTGTGAAGGCTTCCCAAGCTGAGCAGAAGGGATATTCACCATTTTATAGTTATTGATTTGCTTGTTTGGAGTTCTTCTGGATTCTATTGACTTGACAATTCAAAGTTAAAAAGCAGTTATTGAATGAATGCAATGGCATAAAAGTGAGAAATGTGCCCTGTCCTGCCTCAGTGCAGGTAAATAAAATAATCACTGGTAAATATAATTTCCTAAATTATTTGAGGTGCCTGCCATTCAAGAATTAATGGAATGATGATTAAGCTTCCCACGTGGAATTTTCAGTACTAGGGCTGTACTGGATGCAGCAAACTCCATGCAGCTTGCCTGGCATCTGCTGCAGAAGATGTTGTGTAATGCAATGAAAAAAATATAATATTTGTGTTCTGCCTGTCACCAGCAAATGTCAGCCACTGCAACTTCAATGTGCAGTCAGAGGGGTACAGCAGCAACTACAAAGAAGTCTTGGACTACTTTACGGGAAGACTTTAAAAATAGACCAGAATAACTTTGTGACACAGATCATCAAGCTGAAGGAATAAAATCCTCCACTTGTAAATAGGCTCCTACAGAAAACTGCTCTTTTGCTTCCATTATTTTGCATTTTTTCCCATTACTTTTGGGCAGATGTTGAGCATTCTTTGAGCTGCTGTGGTTGCCTCTGCCTCTGGTGGCAGGATTTGGGGATCAGCTCCTTCCTGTGCGGGTCTCCTGTGTCCTTGTGCTCCTCTGGACATCACAGACATTGAGATTTAGCAGAAGATGCTCATGGTCTGTGGGCAAAAATTCACTCCTGTGAGCTGCAAATGGAAATTCCCTATTCCTGCTTGGAATTTGCCTATTATTTAAAGGGATTTAAAGCAACATTGTCTCATCCTTCAGCTTAATTTTACATTAACAGCTATAATATATGGGGAGCACTCTTTTCATCCCAAGGCTTTGCTGTGCATCTTCCTGTTCATTTAGAAACAACACTTTCAGTTTCAGTGACCATTGTGGCACTAAGAAATGTGTGAAAAAAGAAAAACAAGTCGCTATTTTTATGTGGTCTGCACTAACCAGATTTGCAGACCCTGAATCCTGGCTCCTCTGTCTGGTACTTATTATTTAGGGAGCCCAAATGCCATCATTAATAAGGCCACTACCCAAGCAATACTGGCATTTCTTGGCACATTATCTGGGATTTAAAAATACAGTTTCTCCAAGTAAAACTGAGCAAGGACTGAAGTGGGAAAAAAATCAGTGTTTGACAGAGGAGAAGGAAGAAACTAGACCTTGAAATAAAGTAATTCCAAACCTCAGAAATTTATTTTAATTGCGAAGAGAAATATTCACATTTTTCTCATTTAGAAGAGCAATAATTGCTGAAGATTGCAAGGTGGGCTTGAGGGAGAAAGAACAAATAGATACTTTCATTAAAATGAATAAGGATTATAGGAAACAAGAGTATGAATCACTCCCTTGCAAACATGGCCTTACTTACATTGGACAGGAAACTAATGTAAATTATGGAATCATAACAAAAATGCTGGAATGTTTTCTCAGAGACAGCTCAAGGCAGTGCTGTGACACACACCTGGCCCGTCTCATTGGAGACTCCCCCTGCAGTCCCAGAATCAGGGAATCCTGGAATGGTTTGGGTTGGAAGGGACCATAAAAATCATCCCATTCCACCAGCTGCCATGGGCAGGGACACCTTCCACTATCCCAGGCTGCTCCAAGGCCCATCCAACCTGGCCTTGGATACTTCCAGGGATGGGGCAGCCACAGTTTTCTGTTCAGTCTCTTCCACTGTTGGACTGTCATTACCTTTAGGGGGTTTTCTAATCCATATCTGAACCTGTGCTACTGCAGTTTAACCCTTTCCATTTACTTTTCCAGCTGTTGCAGGCACAGAGGTTTATTTCCTCCCTCTCCTGTTGTCTTCACCCATGAGGGCTGTGACCACAGCTCCTCTCCATCATCTCTGCACTAAAGAATCCCTGTCCTTTCAAACTTTCTCTGAGGGCCATGGACTCTGGAAGCCTGATCTTTCCTCTGGGCTTCCCTGCAGTTTGTCCACGTCTCCCTTGAGGTGCTGGAATTTAACAGTGCTCTCCCTGATCTCAGGTCTCATTTTCTTCCTCAGGTAGTCTTCTCTGGAGGGAAATTCCTAAATGCTGCCCATCAATGAGGAAGAGTGGTTGGGAGCTGAGCAGATCCCTCAGTGGTTGTCCTGAATTTCTGAATCTCGAATGTCTCAGAAGACTCATTACTACTATCCAAAAATAGGTAAGTTTAAATACAGCTATCCTGTGCTGTTTTAAAATTCAACCTCTCTGAAAACTGGTGCAGTAACACAAGGGATAAATAAATGAAAAAAAAATCTGCTCCAATATTCTGCTCAATATTGTAAACATACAAACGTGACAAGGTGGCATCTCTGGCTTCAGTTTTACCCCATCTTTTACTTAAATTTCATTTAAAACCCTTGGAAAGAAAAAGTGTCATGAGCTGGTTTTCTCTTAGCCTATCAAGAAATAATTTGATTGTCTACATTTGTATTTCAAGAATTTTCTCTGATTTCCCAAGTGAATTGGTTGAAATGCTAATCCTGCAACCCCTGCGTTTGAGGGGTTCCCTCAAACAGGGATTGGTTCAAACGCAGGGGAAATTCCTGTTACTTCACACTGAACAAGAACTGTAATGGCCAAATTCCAAACCTAATATCCCTGGAAAAGTTCTCTCTCCCCACCTGGATGGCTCCATGCATGCATTGGTCAAAGCTGAGATCTGGGCAGAGCTTTACAGAATATTTATTAAAAATCTTCAATCCCAATCAGAATAAAAAGATGAAATGTTGACATTTGCAATGTAACATTTCAGATGAAAAAATGCATTTTGGGACAATTCCCATGGCCAGGGCCAGGTTGGATGGGGGCTTGGAGCAACCTGGGATGGTGGAAGGTGTCCCTGGAGAGTCTGAACCAACACCAGAGAAAAGAGGCAAAGCAGGACTTAAAATGAAGATTATAAATGAGGCATCTTTTGAACTTTCATCATCTTTGTCTTTTACTTGCAATTCATAAATCAGTTCCAAGACTGTGAATTCCTAATTAGCAGGTTTGCACAGGCACTGCAGCTCCACCAACCATTTTTCCTGACACAAGGAAGGCAGGGCAGTGACTCCCTGGCCCGAGCAAATGTTAGTCTGTGCTGATTTTCTCTTCAGTGGTGACAGGCATTCAAAACAAAGCTAAAACTGAAAGCCACTAATTGAGAACTGAAGCCAAGCTGTGCAAAGCGGAATAAGTGGAATGGTTTTCCTCTGGGAAGAACAATTTTGCTCTCTGTGTGGTGCTGTCTTGCAGCTCTTAAGTGCCCCCATCTCCAAAGGTGCTCTTCCCATAGAGCCTTCCTCCCCTTCCTTTCTTTCTTGCAGTGTTTCTCTTGTTCTTTCCAGTATCTCTTTCCTCTATTTCTAGCCAAGAATATACTTTTAAAAGAAGAGTAATAACTATTATACAATAAAGTCCCAGCAAGTGAACAAGTTGACAGGATATAAATACGAGGGAAACAAACAGAAGAGGCTGGAAATGTGTTCTGTGGTTTGGGGCGCTGCTGATTTATGTGAGAGGTGCAGTCCTCTTGTGCTCTCTCTGACTCACCTATTTTTCCCTATTTTCCTTCCAGGCAGATGGCACAAACCAGGAAAGGCCAAATAATTCATCATTCCACATTTGGGCTGGACTGACCCCTGGGTGAAGCCAGGATGGTTGAAAATCTTTTCATGCTGCTACAGGTAGGAGAGTTTCTTCATCTGTGATGTGGTAGAGGTGAGTTTATGGTGCTGCAGTGGAATGTCCTGTGCTTATAAAATCCTGGTCCTGACAGGGAGTAGGAATTGTTTTATAAACCTTCACTTTATGCTTAACAACAGCACAGTGTTTTTTCTTTAAAAAGAACATCACAAGCAGCCTACAGAGAAACCAGGAAGAACTAAACTTCAACTAAAATAAACCCACAATCAATTAATCAACAGGAGAACCAGAGCAGTGCTGTCACTCACCCAAAGCCACCAACATCACCCCCTTCATGAGATAATAATTTCCCAGACAGGTGACAACAGCCCAGCCCTCCTCCTGCAGCACAGGCACCATGTGTGCTGGGCTCCATTCTATTATCATGTGGCTCTTGACTGGGCCTGACAAACACATCAAAAAGCCATTTTTAGGCTTGATTACCCGATCTGCCCAGGCTTGGGGTGGTGGCAATTGAATGACATGAAAAGTTGAAGCTCAGGGCGACAGGATGGGAAGAGAGATAGAAATTCTAATGAGAATTCTAAATCCCCAGGAGCAGCTGTGCTGCCTGGCTCACACTGGGACACCCTTCTCAGGCACTTGTGAAATCAGCAGCTATTTCAAGGGAGCCCAAACCACACAATTTGTGCTGTTATTTGTATTATTTTAATTATATTTGTTATTCAAGCTGTCAGGCAGTTTGGGGATTAATGGGTTGTCTGTGTTAGAAGGCAGTTACAGGATGATGTGAGACATTGCCTTGATGAAGTTCTGTTTAATTACAAAGCAGGCAAGTCTTTCCTGGAGTGCTGGATTAAATAAACCACACATTTTTATGCACAGTGCTTTGACCAAAGCCAGGATTTGAACAAAAAACCCCCAACCCTCTCGAAGTTTCTCTTGCATCAGCAGCCTCCAAAAGCAGTTTTCCTTTTTCTCCCTCTGTGTCCCTGCTCTGGGCATGTGTTTGGCTTTTTTCTCTCCCACAAACACAAAGCTCCAGGTTTCCAGTGGCCTTTTTGCACTTTGTCAGGCCCCAGGGAAGCCATGGGGGACGATGTGCAGAGCACAGGGGCTCTGCCACGTGCCTCTCCTTTGAGCAAGAGCTGCTGTGCTTTCAGTTCCCTGATTCCACAGGGGCATTTGTTCAGGTTTTTTGTGTTCTCTTGAAGGAAAAATTCTGGTTTCCCACCAATTTCTATGAAATTCTACAGAAGAGATCTTCCTTTCAGCTCAGCAGGACACTCACACCAGGAATTTGAATGGTGACATCATTTTGAGGGTGCATCACTCTTTTTAGGGCCTTATTCTAAAAAATGCCCTTCCTCCCTTGTGAACCAAGGACTGCTTCTGTACATTTTATCTTGGTTGTTTTTTTCCTCTTGTGAAAATGGCCATTTTGAACAACAGGATCCCATGTACAGCACATGGTGATACTTGAAAGCCTTAATTTTAAAAACAATCACATCCTAAGGCATCTGTCAGGCAAGTGGAAAACCTCTACATCCAGTAGGACTGACAACATAGATGGAGATGAAATTCCTTCTGGTTTAATCTGGATTTTCTCCATGAGATTTAGAGCCTTCCCTTGTGCTCTTGGGGTGGTTCTCTGCATCCCACCAACTTGTTCCAATGGATTGGAGAAATCATTTTCCCTTTGTGTGGTTTCTTGGTGTTTTAATGGCAGGTTTCTTACCTGCGCTGGGTGGCACGAGGCCAAAGTGCTCAGCAGATGCAAAATATGAGAAGCTGGGTACGATCATCATTAAAACCAATCTGCAGGCAAAGCACCAGGAACTGCAAACTGGGCAACTGCAGAAACACACAATTGCTCCAGAGTCTCTGAATCTTGGAGCTCTGCTGCCCTGTACAGATAAAACAGCCAAAATTCTGCAAAAAATGACATTAAAACTGATAAATAGGACTATGAGAACATTTATTCTTTGTGCCACCTGTGCCAGTCTTCAACACAACACAACGTTTGTATTTTTTAGTATGAAATGTTGATATGATCTCATAGAATAAGATTAGATTAATGGATCAGGTCCCCTCTCAGTGTCAGCCAAGCAGAGCCTGCTTATTCTTTTATGTACTTTAGAAAATGGACATAAATTTTACATTTTCTGAAGTTGAAAACACTTCTTGAGACCAGACATGAGAAAGTATTTCTGCTTTCTGCACTATGTGAGCACAGGCCTCACTGAAAATAAGTTCCTTGCTCAGGATCACACAGAAAATCAATATTGCTGAGGAAAAAACCATTGAATTTCTTTCATCTCAAGTCCTATTTTCACTACTGTGCCTCCTCTCTCCTCATCACTATTACAACTAATAAGTGTTTATGTCTGGTAGAGTGTGAACCATGCTTAGGTCAGAGAAGCTGCTGGCTCTGTGTGCAATCCATCATGCTAAGTCATTTCCCCCAAGATAAACACTCAAATAATGGGGGGAAAAATAGATAAAATGAGCCCAAACAAGCCAGCCAGCTGACAAAAATGGGGTTTTTGACTGATATCTGGGAGAGGGTTAAGACTGCTCTGGTCTAAACACTCTGAACAACAAAGAAATAATTAAAAAGTAACTAAATAAAGAAAAATGTCCTGGCTGTCCCTTGGCACCCATGTCAAATTCCACATGCAGCCATCCCAGACCCACCCTCTGCAGTGACTCAGGCACTGCCTGGCTTTGCTCAACCCATGGCTTCCAGAACAAAACATAGCAAGGACTATTATGAATAAGATCCTTATAAAAATAAGGGTTTAATTGCTTTAATTGCTTAAGCAATGAGTTGTCAAGTGCTTAGTGCAGCCTGCAATGCAGGAGAACTGGAGAAATCAAATTAACAGGTAAGTAGTGGCTGGGAACTTCAGTTCCTGTTCCCAAACCAGGATTAGGAGCAGGAGCTCTTTGTGCTGTATCCATAGGATTGGCATTTATTTGATTACTCTTTACTGAGCTCGTGAGAACATCCAGAGTGATTTTTTTTGCAACAGTTCTGAACTCTGAGGAGAGAGAGGGCAGGGATCAGGTGGGATATGCTGGGAGAGAAAGGTTCAGCCTCTCCTTTGTGACAAGGCACATCCTACAGCATTGGAGAACTGAGCAGCCAGCCACTGGGAATTTGGCACATTTTCCTCACCACCTGGCTCAAAAGGTGTGGCAGTCCCATGAAAGCACCTTCACACTCCAGCCAGAGCATCTTCTCTTAATTAAGGTTAAACCCAAGAGTGCCACAGCTGAAATGCCACAGGTAACTGTTCTCTACAAACCTGGCACTGGACAGGACTTTTGTCTTGCAGATGAGCCTCAGTTTCTCCTGAGGGTCCTGGTCCCAGAAGGATCCTCATTCCAGGCTCAAAGGCAGTGTCTGCCTCCCTGAGCCCACTGCCCGCCGTGGCAGCCAGACAGAGCCTCACAGGGCTGGAACTGCAGCCACCAGGTCACTGCACAGCTGCCAGGTAAAAATAGGTGCCTGGAGATAACAAGGCATCACATCTTATTATCAGCACCCTGGGAAAGCCAACATCCCTCTCTCTTTCCTCTCCGAAGGATGCTTTATTATAATTACACATCACTTTATTAGGCAGCTGAAGCAAAGAGCACATTTGATGCTAATGAAGTGCTGCTGTGGTTGAGTCTGTCACTATTTTTGGAGCTGCACATCTCCAGCACTTTTCATTGGGTGATGGAGGCTTTGGATGTCTCTGGCTTCTTCTGTGGGGGCTGCCCAGGAAAAAGCAGTGACTCAGCGAGCCCAGGCTGCAGAACCGTTCACATGCTGGGAATGGGAAACGCTGGGCACAGCCAGAACACACACAAAGGCTCTTTATGTGCTGCAAGTGGTGCTCAGGTAGTGGCCAGCATTATCTGGATTGAAAAATCCCTCTGTGCTGGTCACCTGGACAGGCCTCGTTTTTCCTGTTTGCCATCCCTCACCCTGCAGCTTGTCAGAAAAGAAGGCAGATTTCACAGAACTGAGGGAAAATATTTGGGAGGTTGGAGACAGACACATCACAGCTGATCACTGGCTGCCTCTCCTTATGGAAGACGAAGGTTTTGCCATCTCCATTTCCTGCAGCAAGGCCTGAGGAGCTGCTCAGCCTCGGGAAGGCAGGATTTGGTGTTCCAATTTTCCCTGCTCCCACATCCCTTGGTGTGACACTGGCATCCAGCTGGGCCAGTGACTCAGCTCAGGGATGACAGGAGCAGAGATTCCTCCCTCCCTCCCCACCTTGCAGGGTGCGTTGCTGTCACCACCTCGTCACACAGGTGACAGGGACAGGGCAGTGGCAGCACGTGAGGCCATTGTTCCAGACCAGCATCTATTGATAACCAACTCCCATTTCCCAATCACTTCCTGACAGCACACTGGCAGGCAGAGCCTCCCCTCCCAGCAAACAAGGTTAATGGTTCCAGGTGTCTCGTGATCCACAAAGGAGGAATGTGTCAGAGCAACCAGGAATTCCAGAGAACACTGCTGGGTCTCCACACCCGATTGGTTTTGGGGCTATTTTGTTACTGCAACTTGCCCACTCCCAGAGGGAAGGGAATGACTGGAGCATTAATACCTCCTGCAGTTTTCCCTCAAGAGCAAGTGTGTGACTGAATTTGGGGTTGCAGACTACAATACTCCATGCTCATACAAGCTCTTCTGATTATACTTGCTGGATGGGGCTTTTCCCATACCAGTGTTCCCACATACAAATTTTAATTTAAGTGAACTTTCTAAGCATATTTAGTTGAGATTTTTCTTAGACCTATAGCAGTAGCAGGGAGATGTGTGCAACTCTTCTGTATCTTTTTAGAGTTGATTTATGTCAACAGGCCATTCCCAGAACTGCAGGAAAAACTCCCTTTAACTTAAAAACCTCTGACTAAACCTGTTATCCACCAAACCGCACACAAGAGAAGATGTAAACAATCACTGACAAAATTCTAAGTGGCAGGGAAAGCAAAGAACACGGGGCAGCACACAGCACAGAGCAAGAGATACCTCCCAGCCAGGCCAGGAATTCTGCACCGGGACACCGGCAGCTCACTGCCTCCCTCTGCTGAGCCTAACTGATACTTCAGACAGAATTCCAGGCTGGTTTGGCTTGGAAGGAACCTTACAGCTCATCCTGTTCCACCCCCTGCCCCTTCCACTACCCCAGGCTGCTCCAAGCCCTGTCCAACCTGGCCTTGGACACTTCCAGGGATGGGGCAGCCACAGCTTCTCTGGGCACCCTGTGCCAGGGCCTCCCCACCCTCCTAGGGAAGAATTTCTCCCCAATATCCCATCTATCCCTGCCTCAGACAGTGGGCAGCCATTCCCTCTTGTCCTGTCACTCCATCCCTTGTCCCAAGTCCCACCCCAGCTCTCTTGGAGCCTCTTTAGACACTGCAAAGGGCTTTAAGGTTCCCCTGGAGCCCTCCCTTCTCCAGGTGAGCACCCCCAGCTCTCCCAGCCTGTTAAATATCCAGAGGTAGATGGTGCGAGTGCCCTGTGCTTTCACTTCCACACACTTTTTAACACCCACCAGCACCACACCACAGCCCCTTGGTGCAAACCAGGTACTCCACAGGTGTCCAACTTCTTTCACTGCCTCTGGAACACTCCAAGCCCAGTATTTCTTTCCCACTGAGCACAGCTTCCACTCAGGGAGGCTTGTATTGCTCCCTTTCCTATCCCCTCTTCATGGAGCCTGTGTGAAGTTGATGAAATCTCTCTTTCTTGTCAAGTCTGACCCTGTTGGCTACTTCAGCTCAGAATTACTGGGCAGACAGATGGTGCAGTTACGTAAACCTGGATTCCTGCAGAAGTCTGGCTAAGGAACAGCTCCAGAGTGCCAGACTTGGTGATCTGTACATCCCTGGTTTGTGTAAGAGCAGAACTACTGCTACCCAAGCATTGATGTCTGCTAAATTCAACACAGAGGAAACACAGGATGAACTTTCTCCACTCGCTTTCAGCCATTTTTTGAGATAGGAAAAATTGTAGAGACTCCAGAAGTCTCCCAGGATAGAAAAATACTTCCCTTTCACAAAACAGGTGGATTTTGATCCAATTTCCAAGCCTACAGAATTAAGATCATGCTTTTGCTTTCTGTTCTAATATTCCTTATATCCCACAAGGATAAAGAACAGAAAAGGGACATACACTCCAAACTTTGTTAGTTTCAGGAATAAGTTATCCTGCAAAACTGTGGAGTATTCCCATCATTTCCACTTCAAAATCAAAGCATAGCTCCTGAAATACCTCTACAAAGTTCTTTATTTGCTGAGGTTCAGCACAGACATTTTATCCAGATTTTATCCTGCACTGTGTCAGCCCAGAATTATCTGCTATTCCCAAAGGAAAATCTGTTCAGGATCCCTCCCCAGCTCACTCAGAGTTACGCTGAATTCCTGTTTATGGTCAATAGTTAAAAAAATCCAACAACCACCACAAAACTAGAACAGCCAAAACTCCTACACCCCAAACTTTGCACACTCCAAACTGGTCACTACCTGCAGCCTCTCCGAGTTTCACCCCACAGCAACAAGCACTGCAAGAGATGTGCAACACCTGCTCTTACAGACTGCAATGAACACACCACAAATCCTTGCTTTTTTCCCTTGGAGTTTAATGTGGTGCTTCCAGAAGGCTCAGAACACCAATTTGTGAGGATAAACTCCATTTGAGAGAGAGAATGTGGAGCGCAGGTACCCCCGGAGCTGAGGCACCTTCTTGATCCGTGCCAGGATCTGGGAATCCACGGCCTTCTGGTCTGCTTTGCGCTGCTCCGTCAGCTCGTATTTCTGCAAAGCACAAAGAACAGCATTCAGTTCCTGTCGGGCAACTGCAGAATCCTTTAGAGAGGAGAAAATTCAGGGCAAACCCTGACTTTTGGTATTTTAAAGAAATCTTTTCTCCATTTGTTCTAAATAATGGGAAGGTGGTGGAGCACTGAAGCACCCCTTGGAGCTCACACAGTAATGGTGTTTCTTGGTCAAAAAAAGACACTGAACTGGAATAATCACTCTTTCTCCTCTGGGAAAAATCTCCAAATTTAAAAGGGAGGGTTACCTCATTTTAACAGCATCACCTCACTTTATTCATGACCACTTAAAATCCACCTGTCTGTTTCCCACTAATTCCCCCTTTCCAGCCTATCCAGGAGCATTCACAAAGAAGGAACCACCCTGTCCCTTACTTCTTTCTCAGTGTCAAAGATCTCTCCTTCCTGGTGCTTGGGCTTCCGCAGCCTCTTCTTCTTGAAGTAGGAATCAGTGAGATGCTTGGGAATTTTCACCCCAGTGAGATCCACCTTTGTGGATGTGGCAATAACGAATTTCTGGTGGGCCCGACGCAGAGGGACACGGTTGACAGCCAGGGGGCCTGAAAGCAGAGGAAGACAAGAGAGAACAAGGTCAGCTTTTCTGGTGAAAACCACTGCTTTGAAGCTGAATTTTTGTATCTATGCGATGACCAGTTCTTTCAGAGTTGCCTACAGCAAAAATCTCAACAGTCAAAGCCCTCTAGAAATACAGAAATCTACTTCCTGAGCTCTTCCAGGTAGTCAGATACTGAAGCTTAATTATCTCCCCTCCACCTCCCTGCAAAGTCACCAATGACAGAATCATTAAGGCTGGAAAAGACCTCCAAGACCATCAAGTCCATCTTAGGACTGATCATCACCTCATCAACTAGAGCAGAGCACTGAGTGTCACATTCAGATGTTCCTTGGACACCTCCATCGGTGGTGACTCCACCACAAAATATGATTCCACACTGATGTGCCAAACCAAACTCATGCAGATCTGTCGTGCTACTTGACCCCAGAGACAAACTTGACCTTAAAAAGCCCATCCCAAATCCACAGAACCCCCCAAAACAAAAACATCATCATGTTTAAATAAAAAATTTTACCTGTAACAAGCAGAAGGCCAGTATCAAGCTGCTTCAGGAACACAACACGCTGCAAAGAAATGAGATGTGGTATCAACCCTCAGGTCCCACTGCTCCCATACCACAGCCAAACTGGGACTCTGCCTCTGTTACTGGTACAAGCACTGACAGTGCTCCAGGCGTGGCTCAGCTGTGCCACCTCAGGAGCTGCCACCCTGTGATCCAGGCTCCAGCACTTCATCCCCTCCTCTCCAACTGAGTGTGACTTTCCATAAGCTTTATCTCTCAAGGCTGAGCAAAGTCAAATTATTCCAGTTTTACTCCTCCCCCATCCTACAGGATGGCAACAGCCACCCCATCACCCAAACCCTTTGTACAAGTTACACGCAGGAACTGGATAAACACCACAAGGATCCCACATCACATGGTTAAAGCCATCCCCCAGTTGTGTTTTGTTCCTTCTGGTCAAGGTTTCCTTCTCTGACAGCCTTCTTTATGGAATGTGACATCAAAGACTAAGAATTCAAGAAAATAGAGAATGCCAGCTGTGTTGGTGACCATGCTAAGGATGGAGAACCCAATATAACAAGCCAGCATTACCCTGATAATTAGATTGAGAATAAAACTCTAATCTTCCCTTTGCAGTAACTGCTGTAGGAGCAAGTTTTCTGTTTGCTGCCACAGAAACAAAAACATGCACTGGCTCCGCTGTTCTGCACTGCAGCAAGATTTTCATTTTGTCCAAGCAACTGGCTGAGCCTGTTTTATTTCCAGCTCTGCTCAGAACAACCTTAATTCAACAACCATTTCACCTCTGCCTCCCCTAAAGGCTGGACAAGGAAAACACCCAGAGAGAAAACACCCAGACAGAAGCCACAGATTTGCACCCAGTGGCCGAGCAGGGTCAGATGAAATCAACTGGGAAATTCAGGGTGTCTGAAACGCTGCCAAAGCCCTGTGCCAGCAGCTGTGCCCACCTTGCCGCGGTGCCGGCCGGTGAGCAGGATCAGCACCGTGCCCGGGGTGATGGACGCCCGCAGGCGCCGCTTGTGCTCGCAGAACGGCTTCTTGCCGTGGCTCAGCAGCTTCCGGGGAACGTCCTCCGTGGGGTAGTACCTGGGCTGGGAAAAGAGGACAAACATCTTGTACCACCTGTGTTCCACAGGACAGCAACCCCTTGAAAACGTTCTCCCCGTTTCCCTGAAGTTCAGCTTTCGGAAGGATTTCTGCTGCAGCCGGTGCTTGGGAACACACAGAGTGTTTTGTGGAATATTTTGAGTCCAGCTCTGTATTTGTGTGTGCTTCCACCTGAGCACAGCAGCACACGTGGCACGGACTTCCCACCTAAATTCCCACCATCTCCCAAGAATGCTGGGTCTGTACTCAAGGAAAGCTGCCAACACTGAAGCACAGCACAGGCTGAGGTCCCCACATCACCCCAGGCCCGAGGCTCATCACCCAGCCTAAAGCTAACTGGACCAAACCACGAGCATCCCAGTGCTTTTCCATACCATTTTCCTGATTTTAACCACCCGGCTGCCTCCATTCTTGTCTCCTCCCACTGGCTTAGTGATGGTGGCACGAGGCATTTCCTTCTTCTTCTTCTCTATCTGTGTGTAAAGAACAGGGAAAACTCAGCACATTTCAAACCAAAGGCACCACAACAGACATGATTATTGCCACACTGCTTCCCATCCTACCTTTGTCTCTGGGGCCGTGTACTTGCGCTTGTACAGGGCTTTCCTGGCATACATGGCTGAGCGGGAATACCTCCCGATGCCCCGGGCCAAGGTGGGGTTACGGCTGGCATGGTACTTCTTCACCCTCTTCTTCTTGTCCCCTGCTGCTTTCTGGCTCGGCTTCTGCTCCGCCGGCTTCTTCTCCCCTGCCTTCTTCTTGCCCGGCTTCTTCTCAGCTGGCTTCTTCTCCGCGGGCGCCTTCTCACCCGCCATCTGCCATGAAAAACAGCAGAGTTTAGGGCTCGTTACAGAGCAGAGAAAACAAAATAAAAGAATCCAAACCATCCTTTACACCTTTGCAGGAGCTGTCAACCACCTCCTCCAGATGCAGCTGATCAAGCGCTGCTCCCTGTGCACCCCTTCGTGACTTAGAACGCTCCTGCACGCTGGCTACAACAGCTCCAGCGCACATCCCAGAGCTCCTCGGTGCACAGAGCTCCCCGGAGCCCGGGGACACGCAAACACACCTGAGGTCTGCAGCCGCCTCTGTCC
>VYXC01012855.1:0-15917 GCA_013397175.1 Platysteira castanea
AAAAAACCCAAGGCAACACTTCCTCCTTTACCCAACATTACAACTGCACCCATTCTCAAACACTACACTCCAGACAAAGTTTTGAAGAGTTCTCTTTCTGTTTTTTCGTACGTAACAGCCTGCCAACCCCACCACAATGCCAAATCCTGGCAATCCTTGCAGTTTAAATAAATAAATAAATAAATAAGCATTTAAATCCACCTCAAAAAAGGGATCAGGTGATCCAGCTCCCAGCTGCAACACTTGTTTTTGAAAAGTACAGCAGCGTGTGGCCTGAGAAGCAGCACTTCTGCCCCTGCACTGAACAGCCCAGGCTTTGTTTGGCTCTGACACTGAGCAGGTGGGCTGCTGTGAGCAGTGGGAGTCACATAAGCAGCCTGTGGTCCCCAAGACACCAGTCAGACAGTGCTAGGCAAGACCCCCCAAAGTTTCAGAGAGACCTCGGGAGAACAGCTTTCTTCATAACATGGGCTCAGAGAAAGGATGCTAATTGTAATAGTGAAGCTGCTGGTCATCCTGAGCATGTTGAAAGACGTGCACAACTTAGCTTTCCAAATGAGTCCCTGCAGGTCAATCCTTCTTTCACAGACAGACAAATCTGGCTGTGGCCTCTCCCCGCCCCACAGTCCTTCTGGACAGAGCTGGGTCTGCATCACAGATCTGCAGCATGAAGTGTCCTGAAGAGGGGAAGGGCTTGCCACACCACTCTCCAGCTACAGACTAGCACCATTCATCACACCAGCTGACAGGTTAGACTTGTGCACTTGGGAAAAAAAGGAAAAGCAACAAAAACCCCACCACACACTGAGCAGTCTGCAGCAAGAATCAAAGATTATTGCATCACATTCCTCTTGTGCTGCGTTCAGGGCTTTTTTGGCCTGAGCTCTCTTCCTGACCTCATCTACCATGACTGTCCTCCAAGTCCTGTCTCAGAGCTCATTTCCTCATGGGAGCTCAGCAGTTAGAAACTACAGCTACAGATGCACATTAAAAAAACTAAATATGCACACACTGTCCAAGTAAGCTCTCAAAGAATGAGCTTCCAGTTGGTTTACGTACTCAGTTCCAGCAACCTACTTTGTTCCAGCCTGCTGTTCGTATCTTCAATATATTGATTTTCTTGCAGAACGCTTTTGAAATCAGAACATCTGACATGAGTTCCCAACATAAGAATAATGACAGGAGGCCTCTGGTGGAGGCTTCTCTCGTCTCCTGGGAGATGGAATACACTTTTTGAGAAACTCCATCTCTTTCTAGACTGTCACGTGCTGAGTGCCTTTAATATTACATGCTTAATTGAAAACACCTTTACACTCACTCGTGTGAGTTGGGTATACTAATCCTGAACACCAAATGTGTCCTCTCAGAGTTTTAAATAATCAGTGTTAACATTTATATTTAAACATTCAAACTGCAATAAATATTTAGTTTTAAAACGTTGCAAGTGTGTATCACATAGAAAAATAAAGTACATTTGTAAGATGTCTATAGGTACACACAATAAAGAAAGCAACAAAACTCAGCTTCCACCAAATAATAAGTGCACTGATAAATTTGTAGTAAAAAAAGAAAAGTACGTTTTCCCTTTTCCCTTCAGGAAGAGTAGATATTAACTTCAGTAATTTGGTTTCCAGATAACAGACAGGAAAGAATTTCTCTGAGAGAGATGAAAGGATTTAGGTAACACTGTACATACAATTAGAATTCCCTAATGTTTGTATCATTGGCAGTTCCTGTGGGTGCTGGGGAAAGATTAGACTTGATTAAATTGCAGACTGCGCAAGTTTATTTATGGACTCAGTTGTGAAACACACAATAAAGATCTATTTGAGACAAAACTCAGAATTTGTTTGTAGAACATCTGAACTAAGTTTCCAAGTTATTTTCAACCTAAAACCCCATTGTATTAATGTGAGCTGAGAAATAAAGGAAGTCCCTTTAAAGTGTTAGATGGAGAAGTAAAGGGATAAGAAAAAATTACTTCAGTTCAAGAGTCTGAAGTAGATATTTCACTGCCTATTTGGACAAAATAGAGATTTCAGATGTGTTTGTCACATGGTTCCAGTTCCACATGGTAATGATCTATTCAGTTCAACTGCCATTTATTTTCAGCACTAATTACTCATTAGCAGATGCATTTTGTCATGACAAGATTTTGGTATTGTGAAAATATTTCCTGGGCAGTTTGGAAGTCCTACCATATTCTAAACCAGACGCCCAGAAGGTTGATTCAAAAATTGAAATTCTAAGGATATAACCCCCAGCAACATACTTCAACAAAGAAATTGGAGGTCAGAGAGGGAAGGACATGTAAATTTAGCAGAACGTTCCGTTTGGTCCATGCTTTTCTTGAGAATTGTCTAGGACAATCAGACAACCAAGTATTCCTATGTTTCACGGGGAAAATGAATGTACTGATTACTGACAAAATAGGTTTTAAAACGAATCTAACAATACTGAATATAGATTTGAAAGTTGTGTAAGAGTTTACAGTCAATCCTGAAGAAGCTGAATTTAACCTGTCCAACTCATTCCTCAGAATACTTTATCGGGAGGAGCACATTAAGCCATTTTAAAAATTTCAAACCTGTCAAAGAAGTATCTGACATGGTCTTGGGTTTAACCAGCACTTATTACTGCATGCTGCTGAGACAAAAAAGTAGTTTCTGTTCCTAAAAGAGTTCAGACAGTACAAAAGCAAGCATTTCTTTTCAGGAAGCTGGATTTAGATGCATTACACAAGATCCTCAAAATGTAGGTAAAAGAATAGCAAGCTTTTGCTGTTAACTTGGCATGTGAGAACAATAAAACCCCAAAACAATTAAAATTACAAGTCAGAGCATGAAATATTCCCTCCTTTGATTTTTTTTTTTGCATTGTCTCGTGTCTAGGCTTTGAAAATGTCCTACATTGCCTGTGTGCCAGAGAAATTGCCTTTCCCACAACTCTGAGCACTTGTTTATGTGAAATACGCTGCTGAGTTAGCCTTCACCCCTCAGGTCTAATAATAAATTATACTGCCAGGCAGATCTTGTAAAAGCTTTTAGCACTGATTCAGACATGGAGATTGAAAATAGAATACCAAAATGGAAAAAAGCAGTTATTGATGAAATATTCTCTTACTTAAGCCACGTATTAAGGTTCTCTAGCACAAATCCTGTTTTAGTCACGCAGGCAAAAGACAGAAGTCAGCCCTTCAGGGCCTTTCACAGTGTAACAGAGGCTGAAGAACTGAATTAGCACAAATAACTTGAAAGATATAAAGGCACTTGTGTAGGGTAGAGCTAATTGGCAAGAAGTGTGCATAGTAAATGCCAGTATGGGAAATGCTCTGAGGTGAGTGAAGCTGCCATTTGATGCCCAAAGTCCTAGGTTAATGCATTAGCAAGCACAAATAGAGTAAGAACCTAAGTGAAAGTAAGCATTTTCACAATAAGTTTGGGATATTTTCTCAGCCACCACCTCATTCTCCTCAACAGAAGCCTCTGACTGTAAAGAAAGTAAAACATCCTTCCTTACTTTCGTTTTTCTAATACAAACATTATTCACATAGTAGACTATAAGAATATGCTTCTATTTTAATTCTCCTTACTTATATAATAAATATACAAATGTGCCTGGGTTTTGTGTCCATAGCAATGAATCCCTATTTTGCAGAATTAAAGATTACAGTGAGCTACTTAAAAGAACCCCAAAACACAGACAACCCTTTTGAGAGAAAGGTGCTTCTTGCTATGAGGAGCTGTGCAAGTTGAATTTCAATGCTTTTAACATGCACTTTCTGAAAAACACCATTCACAAAGCTGAAAACAATCCATTATTCTTCAACTGCAGCCATCAACTAGAGCTGACAAATGTTTGAAAAAAATTTGAAAATAATATTCAAAATGTATTTAATTCCAAGAGTACTGCACTACTTACATTAGAACATATAGAGAAAATATACTCTCTAATCCCATAGAATTAAAAGATAATCACATATGAAAAACATGTACAGTAGTTTGAAAAAAATTTCTTCTCTAGAAAGAAACTTGTATTCAGCTATGAGACACCTTACTAATTGAAAAGAGCCTTTTAATGACCTTTAAGCTCAACATTAATTCACTTTGTTGGTAGCTGTCTTCCAAAAAAAAAAAAAAATTAAACTTCTCAGGTGTGGGTTGAATTGATTTTCCTGTTCTGTTTCACTGCCATTTTAATTCATACTTTTCAATTGCTGTCTAGCTTCTTTCTATAGAGTTAATACAATATTTGGCAAAGAAAAAAGGAAGAATAGTTGCATTTTCCTCTCCCTCCCCTGTCACTCACCTCTCTCCCATGAAGAACAATCTACAGACTCTCTATTTGTCACTGTTGCTGCTATTATCCTAAGAGCAAGGGAAAACTTTTTATATATTTTAAGACAATCTTTTGGCAAGCCAAAGAGAAGTCCTTACACAAGAAGCTGATGCCTGAAGTCAGATTTCTGTTTTAAGTAGGAAGTTTCTGTTTAAGTAGGAAGGATGCAAGCTTAATTTAAATTTTCTTTATGCTGTTTGTCCAGTTGATGAAAATTGTGTTTAAAGCCTAAACATCAGTCCTGATAAATGGAAGAGATTTGCCATGGTCATTAAATTGCCTCCTTCAATAGCTAGTATGAGAACATTTTAACAAATAAATGAAGCAGAGTAATGCAGCTCCAGTTCAGAGGTCCTTAAAAGAACAAGACCATACAAGCTATCATACACTTCTGTAGGGGTGTATTTGACCTTGGTCTACCAGTATAATCATAAAATGGACCACTGAACCACAGTGGTAGCAAGACAAAGCAAGTAGTTAATGTTTTGCCAGTGCATGCTATTAACACTTTGTGTCACAGATACCCATCTGTCTCACTATCAACATATCTCTAGGAAGAAACAAACTTCCACTGCACTATCTCCTCTTTCAAAGAGATCGCGCATTAACTTCCAGAAAACCAGTGATAAACTTTCTCAATCTCTATGCAAAGTGTCAGTTCTTTGTAATCATGTACCTTTTCCTCCAAACAAAAGCTCTGCTGCTACTGGCAGACGATTTTTTGCAAAACTCATTGCATGAATGCTGTCAGGCTGGAGCAGCTGCAGAAGCTCACCCTGTCACTCAGCCTGCCTTTCCTCTTGGTTTTTCTTCCCTTCCACTGCTGAGATCCATAACATTTAACTATAAATAAAAGAAGCAAATGTATCCATTTTGGCTGGCATTGGAAGAATAAAGGAAAACTATGACAAACTAATCAGGAAAACAAGACACATTGAGGAAACATGTTATACCTTATCTGAAGATGGGAGAACATACGGTGAAAACAGCATTCAAGTGAATGAAATAATGGAATATAAAGATATTTAGAGCTGGAAAATGAAGATAGTATATGTAATTACCCAGCCTTACGAAATTTTCAATTTTTTCTTTTCTTCTCTTTTCCGGTTTTTGGGGTTTTTTTTGGTTTTTTTTGGTTTTGTTTTTTTTTAAGAAAGATAGTCAGTGTGATTCTGTTTGGGACCCACAACCTTACTGAATAATGCTCTGCATAATTGTTTTTCTCCTGCGCAAATATTTACCTTGTATTAGTGGAAGAGAAACCCATACTCTTCCACCCCTGGATTAAAGCATCACCACCAAGTTACGTAAGAAGTCATGGCTAACAGCAAACAGCTGCTAAGCCACTTGCATCTCTGTTGTTTTGTAATACCCACTAGTAACTCAGAAGGATCATATCTTACATCTGCTTCTCTTCTCTCTACATCAAAGTCTTAATAGATAGCTTGTAAGAGAAGTTTTCATTGAAGCTAGGTCTTGAGGAGAGGCACAGAAAGTCATGCTGCAGCTGCTGCAGATGTTCCTCTGTATATTTACTAATAGCTGCATGCTGAGTTTTAACATTTTTGGAGCCATGTTTTCCAGATGTCTCTTCCAAAATTAATACAAACAACCAGGAAGTTTACAGAAGTAAGATGATCTAAAAATTTCTCTTTTCTCACAATTTTAATTCTGATAATTGCAGAGGAACTACACACAACAAAATAGACTTGCTGCCCTAGCATAAATATGCACAAAAACAGTATACCAAATAAAAGTGCTGCAGAAGATCCCAGGTGATAAATCACCACTTTCATGTACCAAAGACAGTCCTTGATGCTCAGCAGCACTGGGCAAGCCACTACATTGCCTCCTCCTAGTACTGTTCATATGCTATCAGCATGCCAAAATGAGGAGCTACGACTTGGCCTGACATTAATGTCCATCACCTTTGAGGAGACATTATTCATAAGGTCTGACAGTATAAATGAGATACACACACTCCACACACTAAAATTTAATGAAAATTCACACCACCATGAACTTGAACAACATTTTTCTATCCTACACTACCCTTCTATCCTATCCTACCCTACCTATCCTACCTCCTATCCCATCCTATCCTACACTACCCTCAAGCCAACTCATCTAGTTTGTTTTCAAAAAAAGTAATTTAAACAAAAAAGAGACACTAAGATATGATTCACACCCAAAAACTTTCAAGCCATGTTTTGCTATAAAATGAAACCCTGCCAAGTTCCTTTATCAAATTTATCTAATATTTTCCCACTCCTATTGAAGAATTAATGTGCAGACACTCTTTCTTTAAAAAAAAAATTAAAATAAAACCAAATAAAACAGACTGTACTGAGGAATCCAGCTTCAGTATATGCTGCTTTTATTCAAGGACTCAAATTGTTTCCAGCCAGCAACCCACAATGGCCTCTGATTATGATACAACAGGCACTTATATTTCAGTGAAAATTTTGCAAAGATGTACACACACAAAACAGGTGAGTGTATTTACAGACTTTCTTACCTCCCACCAGAAATTTTTCTTTAAACAAAGAGCTACTGCTTTTCCTCATGGAATGAACACTTCTAAAGCCCTGAAAATCTAGCCGCAATTAGGCAATATAAATCAAACCACAGTAATGAATCACACAGATGACCCAGTTTCCTAACCAACATAGCAGAAAGGTTTTTTCCAAGTATTTATAGTGATTTTTACCATTAGTATGCAATGTATTTTTGTCTGTTAGACAGCTATTGTCCCTTCCTGGAAAAAAAAAATTAATTCTGCATTGTAAAAAAACAAAAAACAAAAACAAAAACAAAAAAAACCACAACCAAAACAAAACAAAAAAAACACAACCAAAATTCACTCCAAAAGTCTGTAAAACAAAGCAAAACAAGAAAACTCTTATGCACTACAGCTAAAAGACACAGCCTACATGGGGAAGAAAAATCACTCGAACTTTTTTCCATCACAAGAGTTAATCACATCAAACACAGACAAGACTTTCAAAATCTTTACCTAGTATGAGTGAACAAGGGCACAACTCAGGAATTCTGGCTGAAATGTGTCCAGCTTTGTTCGCTGGACAATAGTTTCAGAGCAAACTAACCTGTCCAGTTTGCGCCAGCAATTCCATTCTTGTCAAAGTCTGTAATACAGACCTATGAAAAATACTGATTTTATAAAGTTTCAAGTTTTAAGAAAGTTCACAGAAAATTCTTCATCAGCTTGTTATCAGGCAGCATCAGCTGGTAAATGGCAAGTTGAAACAACTGCAAACTATTCTGGAGAATACTTCACTAAGTTAGAAAGAGATTTGATAAAAGCACATTTCAAAACAGTGTTGGCCCAGTATCCTTTTCCAAACAAACACAGTATATTGTTATTGACCAACATTTAAACTGTTGCTGTAGGAGCTTATCCATCAGCCTCCCATCTGCTCTGCACCTCTCTATTTTCTTTCCCTTTCCAAGCTAAGAGTCATCTTGAAGATATGAGGAGGATAGCAGCAAGACTTTGAACCTGAGAACAACAGACTCTGCACAGAACCAGTGTTTTCTTATTAATCCTGGGATAAGAAAAACCAACAAAACCATCACTCACTTTCAGGAAGAACATCTTATAAATTACAGATCAAACTTCACTGTCCCCACTTCAGTCCTAAATCACCACAACCAAAGTGGTTGCTCTCACTAAAGGTACAATAGTACCCTTTTTTTTAGAGAGAGAATTACAAATTGTCTCTCAGACCTAAAATTAATGCTTAAATACTAATTATTTTTTATAACATGTAAATGTCAGCTTAGAACAACAAAGAACTACAGGAAGAAACCCTGCATTTCAAAGGTGGCAGCTATGGGTAAAGAAAATACTGTGCTAGAATATTGCAGTGACAGGAGCTACATAATTTATAGTTTCTACAACACTGCAAACTCCAGAGTATATTCCTAAAATGGCTGAAAAGGAGAAGTTAAGCAGCATGGAATGCTCTTCTCTGAGTATAGCTGTAGGAAGGCTTTTCACTCACCAAAGAAAGGACTGGAATCTGCTCTTAATTCACTAATATTCAATATACTGCATACAACTTACCAAATGTCTGTGTGATTTAGCATCTCAAGTTTTTCTTTTTTCCTTCTGCAAGACTATAGGTCCCCTTAGCCTTTTCTAGGTTAGAAAGGACAAGCCACCTACCAAGAATTGCTCTGTACCAAGAGCTGAGCTCTGCCTTGGAACAAAGAGGTACAGCTCAATTTACCCTTCAAAAGGAGCAAGCAGGCTATTCTGTTCAGCTGTAACTAACAGATATAACTACTATCCAATAGTAAGTAATGCTAATGGTAACATTTAAGAACTAAAGGTAGTAATAATGATCTGGGGCAATGCCTCTTATTTTATGAAAATTATAAAGCCAGTATGTTAATCAGTCTAGCTGCTGTCAACCCTTATTGTGTAAGCCATCATACACAAGTCAGCAAAATGCTTTAGCAACTGGAAAACTCTGTCTAGATCTTTATCAAGAGCTGATCAGAATAATATCACAAAGACTTGTGCATCTATTTAATTAAAATAATATGTTCCTAACTGCAGCATGTAGTTCATCACAGCAAACCGACTCCATTTCATCACTGTTTAAATAACTTTTCCATGGCAAAAACATCTATTCTGTTATAATAAATTTAGATCAAATGATAAATGTTTTACTCAACAGACTTTGTTCTAGACTATGTCATAGAACATCAGACTGTTAAGGCTTTGAGAGACAGAGCTCAGTCTAACTAGGTCTTTTTCTTGATCCTCAAGCCACAGAATTTAAACAATTTAAGCTGTGAGATGCAAACTATTTATAAATTAAAAAGTAGGAGAATATGAGCCGTTCACAAAAGATTCAACAGATTTTTCCATCTTAGTACACTCATGTCCCAAAGATGAACACTGCTTTTGTTCCAAAAATAACTAGGGTAACAACAAAAGGTCCAGTGTTTTATCTACTGTTCTCTGTCTCTTGCTCTCCTCTTCTCCAAGACTTCTGAAATATGCACGGCTAATATCTGTTACATTTCTCTCTGAGCCTCTGTGATTTACAGACTCCAGAGGTGAAAAAAAAAAAAGTCTCAAATATAATAAGGTGAAAGAAATAAAACTACTTAATAGTGTTCTAGGAACAATCTTCCTGCAAGATTCTTCAAAGAACATGCCAAATTCTGTAAAGTTCTAGAAGATTCTTTTAGCATGCGGTGTTTCAACATATACTCCACTGTTAAAGGTGTAGTAACTCTCACTGAAGCCAACTGGAGTTTTACACCTACCCTCAGTGAACACTGGACAGAGGTGTGCTCGTGTTACTACAGATACGGAGCTACCCTTCCTTGTTCAAACTTAATTGCATGCACACAAACACTATATGAGTAGCTCTTGAGAAAGCCACAGCTGTTTCTCACTTCAAGGATTAAATCCAGGTGGATCATGTAACAACTCTTACAGTTGTGCTGATTATTCCAAGTTTGAACATTGCCAACATTTTAAAAATGTCTAAAAAATGGGGTGGATTAGGCCACCCTGGTTGGAAAATCTGACAAAATACCTAACTTTATATAATTCTCACTGATTTAGGCGTGTTGCAAATTGCTGGACCTATACAATAGACACTGCATCACTGCACTCTTTGCCAGTTAGGAAATGGGACTAAAATATACAAACAGCTGAGAATATGGAACTGTTCTATAGATTAAACTCAAGTGGAAAATGGTCTCATTTTCTCTTCACCCAAGAGTCTGCTATTCTGACTTCTGTTTCTTGTGCATAAGACTGTAAATATTAATAGGAATATCGAAAGTCCAGCTTTATGGACTTGTTTTGGAAAGTGATCCTGTTATTAAATACATTATGTTTTATAATACATTAGCTTCCAATGAATCAAACTGTAAAGTTCTGTGTCACATTATTTAATATATTATGTTTTGCAAATATGAAGTCAAACTTATATAGTCCCTTTGTGAAGTATGGGTATAATTACTTAAATCAATACTTATTATTTCCTCAGCTGGCACAGAAAACAAAGCTCCATCCTCAAAATACCACTGCACAGTTCTCAGTGTTATTAATTTCCTTTTTATTAGCATGGATAATGCCACAAAAATATGCTGCTAGCTGAACTTACAAGCATGATCCTGTAAAGAAATGTGCAACTATAGCCGATACCTATCAAAACCAAGTGAGCTCAAATGATTTCCAGCTCTTGTGATTTTATCATGAGTCATATCTAGTGTTTTCCTTGAGTCACACATTTAGGAGCCTCAACCATGGTGCCCATAATTACATTTTACAATTTCATTACTGTGGTGAGACAGAGAGGAATCTGTCAGCTTACATATATGCATCAAGACACTAAGCATGCAGACAACTCCCTTGGTCATATGCCAGACTATTTTATATCAAATTTTGGTGAAACGAAACCAAGACATATTTACAAAAGTGCTTTTCATCTGTTAATGGCAATTTCTGAGTGAATGTGCACCAAGATCTACATACATGAATTCCAATGTGTCTTCTTTTCTGTGTAAAAATTTCACCAATGGAAGAACACTCATTTTTTTCTTGACAGAGAAAACAAGTATTTATTTATTGGGCAGCTTTTGATAGCAATGGTATGCCATTCCACCCACATATAAGCTGGAACAAGATGGACATAGATGAAGCTAAATCTTAAGGTTGGGTTATTTTTTCTTTTACCAACCAAATAAAATTAATGAGTACTATCAGCAAGTAAAGAATACTGACTGGGCCTTGGTTGTTAAAAGCTCTTATTCTGTTCTGTGATTTCAAAGTCATACAAATGCTATTCAAGGAGCAAGTGGGCATGTAAGAATCAACACTTTATAAATCAGAAGGTGAGAGGGAAAACATACAACGGAAGACGTACTTATGTATTTTAAAATTCAGCTCCTCTGAATATCCTTGACACTCTTACTAAGTTTTTGAAAAGCCATGAACAAATTGCCTTTCAATATCCACATAAACATCTGCAACTCTGAACCACTGTTGAGAGCAGATCCTGCTGTTGCAGCACTGACCAAAACAATTTAAGTCAGTAGATGAACAAGAAAGAAAACTTCTCCTGTCCTCATTTCCAACACTGAAAGTCCTAAAACTTTCTCTCAGGTTGCACCCATCAGGAAGATATTTTGAATCAGCAATGGATTAAGTAGATGAACTAACAGATCTCTGTCACATCAAACTGTTATGATATTTTATATTTTAACTAACTTGCCATTTAATATGGAAAACCAAAAAGACCCCAGAATAAACTCTCTCCGAAAGACACATTAAAGCAAGCATGGACATAAGCGTTCAACAGAACTTAATGCAGTATGGGAAATGTGCAACAAAACCAAGGATGGGCTTCAAGAACATGCTGTCTTTTACTAAAATAAGTAAGAATGTGCTCTGGCTGCTATTCTTACAAACACCCCCATCTGGCCTCAGCAAACAGGAGAAAACTGATGCAACTTCCATGGCATCCACAGCCTCAAACCCAGACACTCATCACCTAGGTGTTAGCAAGCCCTTACACAAGGCTTCTCAAATTACTGCTTCCCACCAAGACCTGAAACTGGCTCTCTTTAACATCTGTTAATCTAATTGGTTCCTATGAGCTCGTAACAATTAAACCTGTTGTTGCAAGGAGCAACAGGGAAAGGGGATTTTATATATCCACAGCTGGGCTGTTAGCAGAACAAATGGACTGCATCTTACTCAAGGGCTGTCACCAAAATTCAGTTACTAAACTGTGAGAACAAGAACAAGCCTCAGATGAAGCTGATGGCCTCAGCTTCAAAGTGGGCTGAGCTCAACACACTGATCAGCTGCTCTGCCACAACAGCAATCATGAAGGGGGAAAAAGGCTGCCCAATTTCTCTAGTCACCAAATACAACAAAGTTAGCAAACAGTATGACAAGTCACGGCAAAAATGGATTGAAGAACTCATTCAAAGAGTAAACAGAATTTTTGCATGATATATTATGAAGTTGAAAATTTTTGGTTAGCCTGTAATAATAAGGGGAAAAAAACTGAATCAAAATCCTTGTTTAGCTTCAAAATATTTTTTCAAATGGGAAGTAAAGCAACACCTGAAGAAACTGAGCTCTTTACTTATTCAAAACACTTCTGTGGATTTCAAGTAGAAATAACTTTTTTTTTTCCCTAAAGAAGAAATGAAAATGGAACAAAGTAATACCCAGCTTGGTATCAGCCCTGGTCTCTTTTCCACAGACACTTAAGAATATCTCTGTGTACTCACAGCCAATTGTCACCCTCAAAATGAATTTTCATACATCTAAGCAATGTGAATAAGGGCTTGCAGAGCAAGAGCTGTAATATCCTCAGTATCATCAACCTACAGAAGAAAAGGAATAAAAACTTTGTCATAAGTTTTGCAGATGTCTAAGGACAAACATCTTACACTCTGAGAAAACAAGTGAGCCTTGTAGTTTTCTTCCAGTGTACCAGATTAATAAAGCTTATGTCTTGTCCTTTCTACAGTCTAGTTTTAAAATGACTGAACGAAACCCTTCTCAAAAGTGTTTTTGCTCTGTGCTCTCTGCTGTACTTTCTACCCTAGTATTAAGCAGCTGGGCACAATGCTGAACTGAGGTGACACCATCACAACCCTTAGAAGTTCCTGAGAAGCTCTTTCAACAGTCTAGCACTTAATGTGCCTCACACTTGGACACCTGAAAGTTTACTAGCTTCCATCTTTGGGTGTGGGAAGAACAACAACTTTTTTATTTTGTGGGAGACAGAGAATTAAGCTTTATACCTTTGTTTATTAGCTCTCTAGCTACTGGCTGTTATCTTTTTAACCCTTTTGCTTGCTATTCATCCCTTTCTTTATCTGTTCCTCTAATTTTCATCAATCTTTGTGAAACTCCATGAACAGAAATGCTTCTAACAGAGAAGTTGAGACTTAGTACTCAGAAGTGAATGCAGAAACTTTTCACTTTTCCAGAGTACTATTGAAGAAGATCTATGTATCTGAAAACCCTTTTTTCTTCCCCTTTCTGCATGTTTATTTAGACCATGACAAATACACACAACTACTACATTCCAAAACCTCAGCCAAGAAACAATTTATTTTCTCTGATGATTGCAATACACTTCAAACATATCATAATTACACTTCAGTAATTTCGAATCAAACTCAGGCAACATTAGATGGTTGTTCATGGTATGTAGAGCTATTTGGTGCTTTAATAGCTAAAATTATTAAAAGTGTGCCAACGTAATCAGATTACTTCTAAGGATACTCAAATATCTGGAAACACACAAACCTCCTGACAGGCTTTCTGCAGGTTTAATGTTTTGAGCTGTGCCTCCAGACACGTTTGGAAAACAGAACATATCAGTCATTAAGACTGTCACAAAATATGCTAAAGATTATGATTTTGCACAGCTAATCCTAAGTCCTATCTTATTACTGTTAGCTGAGCACCATCCGAAAACAGAAGTGATGGATTTTTGAAATAATTTGCTGAAATGTAGCACAATTTAAAGTGTGCTATTACTGTTATGGATTTCCTTTAATAAGAAGGAACTATACACATAGATTGGTGATTGAAAGAAGTAAAAATAAACAGGATAAAGACTTCCCAAGTAAGAGTCAAGGCATCTGGTCCATTTTCTTTTGATTCGCTTAGACTATTTCCCATGCAGACAAAGCAGCATCCCCTCTATATTACACAAGCATTAGTATGCTAGTAATAACTCTGAGGAAGAGTCCCTCCAGCTGCCAGGAAAACAATCATTTTAAAAATACAGTAACAAATAAAAAGAACTTGATAACCATCCACGAGAATGACAGAGAGGCAGACCTAGAAAACGCTTTAATTGCATTAAGTATAACGTTGTCTTGACATATGTCCATGCAAGAGTATTTGATTATCATACTTCTAAAGAATTTGACAGTATCAGGAAGAAATGTGAATAGTAGCCAATTTCCACGGAGAAATATGCTCAACACAATCTGGAAAACTAGTTGGATTTCAAGGGATGTTTTCAACCTCCCTAGTACAGAGTTTCTTTTTGTTCTTCTCAGATTCAACTTTTCCAATACATGAAAAAAAATAATTATCTGCAGGGAAAGATTTTTCCCTCATTTAATAAAATCCATAAATCTTTAGAGACTATAAATTTTTTCACTGTCCACCGCATTAAATTTTATCCCCAAAAGAATCTTTATGAAAATATTTAACTTCCTGCATGACTTCTGTAAAAAGTGGATTTAAAAAAACATCCGATAAAGGACAATGGCAACGTCCAACAAGTAGACAAAACTGCTTTACTTTAGGAAGAAAACAGATTTAAAGAGATATAAAAAGTGTAAAATCAAAGAAAATAATATATTTGGTACAGCATTTTTTTTTCAATTACAGCAATACAAAATTTTATTAGGCTTTTTAACTATATTTCACCAGAATAACTTTTAATATTTAGAAACAAAAAAATACTAATTTTAAAGGTATTTTTCATGGGCATCTTGAAGTATTTTAGGAGGCACAAGATTGACCCACCTTTGGGTCAGATTTGTTATCTCACCTCCTCCCATCCATTCCATGGCACTGAAAGTCACTAGCATTCTCTCACTGTTGTATAGTCCTTGTCTCAAGTCCTTCCGCATTATCTTGCAGGGATCTGTGACTGTGTTCTGAGGGAAGCACTGCACCTATGCAGAACTGCAGCAGCATGATCACAACTGTCAGGGATATTTTACCACATGTATTAGTAGACGTCCTTGATTAAGTCATATCTCTATTATCTCATGATGATTTAAAAATCAGTGAAGGAATTCTGGTGGTTCCCTGGTATTAGTAACAAGTTCAGCCAGCAACCTCTGCTCATCAAGCTGGCCAGTAACAGTTCTCAGTTTGTGACTATCACCGAATGCTTTTTCCATGGTCTGCCTGCATAAATTATTGGGGGAAAAAGATACTGTATTCTTACGCTTTGATTCCACAGTTTTAGACTCAAAAATTTGAACAGCCATCGGCGGGTTATTTTCCAGCTTGCTTAGAGGCTGTAATACCTTCCTCCATTTAACTTTGGGAAGTAATCTAACAGCTCCAATAATTTAAGCTAGAAAGGGCCAGAAGGATGTAGGGGAATTCCTCTACGGGACATTGAAGAAAAATTGTTAGACAGCCTTGAGAAATACAAAAGAAATTCTTTATTTCAAGCAGTTCAGTTCTGCCGGTAATAAAGTACTTGGCTCCAGCACTGAGCTCTGTGCATTTACTTTCTTCATAAAGTAAGTCTAGTCAGCCAGGGTTGAAAGCAGGTTTCAGTGATAATGTTGGTGAGCGCTGATGCAATGTATATAGATTTCTCCTTTCACTGACAGTTTCTTTTTAAGAATATCTCTTTTCCCAGACATTATGATGGCCCCATTTTTAAAAAAAATATTTGCATGCACAAGGGTAACACATCTGCTTATCTTCAGACATATGTTGAGCATGCAACTCAGATTCCACACTTTGGAAACAAGTCAGTGTGCTGCAGTATGTGGTAGAAGAAAGGAGCCGGGGGGGG
>VYXC01012855.1:26414-38447 GCA_013397175.1 Platysteira castanea
GGTTGCCCAGAGAAGCTATGGATTCCCCATCCCTGAACCTTCAAAGGCCAAGTTGAGAAACCTTGCCTAGTAGAAGATGTCCCTGCCCATAACAGGGGGCTGGAAGCAGATAACCTTTGAGATCTCTCATTCTCTCATTCTGTGATCTTGTGATTCTATGAAGCAGTAACACATAAACTAAGCATGCACATATCACATCTTTTTCTCTTCCTCTATTTTACTAATAAAATATATCAAGATCTGAAAACACATTTAAGATTATTTGTATATTCTGTGACAATTTATAATAACACTTTAAAATCAGGTATGTCTTAGGAAGAACTCCAAAAGTTCCTAAACCACTGCAGTTAAAACCTGAACTACACAGCACAGTCATCCCAAAAATGCACCTCTAAACTTCTGCCACCATATTTCACGGAATTAAGCAAGGACAAACACAAGTTCCTGTATGTGAGATGGACTAATCCCTTAGACAGACTGGGCACTGGCTACCCAGGGCACACTTCCTGAAAAGGAAAGGGGTCTGAGCAGAAGGTAGTCTAAACATGAGCCAACAGTTAGCCTTGGCAACAAGGTAACAAGGAAGGCCAAGAATATCCTGGGATATATGTCTACAGGCTAAGATACCACTACTAAGCTATTATTCACCTTCAGCCAACACTTCAGGAATACACACCTTGAACAGGTAATCCAGTATTGAATCCCCACTACCAAAAAGTAACAAATTAAGGTGATAAAAGTAAGGTTAGGTTGATTCAGCAATACTGAAATACAGTATTTCCCACAGCAGGACAAGATATATGAAGAATCTCCCATTACATAAAAGAACAAAGTGAGCCAGAAGGTCAGTTCAGTTTCACAAAGAGAGATAATTTGGCCTTGATGAAGACGGTTTAATAACAGAAAAGCTGGTGCAGAACTTCTAGCAAAGTGTGCTTCTGAGGACAAAGGAAGGTGTACTAGGAGCATTGCAAAGTCAAGCACAGCTTAAAATGGCCTCTGAATTCCTGGTACATAGACTATTCCTTCAGGAAAAAAAAATAGGGAACAACAACAAAAACCCCCAATTGACTGGACCAAGCAGCTGTAATTACTTCAACTTTTCTATCTCAAAAACAGTGTGGCAATGAAAATACAGCAGTGTTAGCAGAGGAAGAGACGATTTTCAAGAACAAAAAAGACCAAATTGTTTTCTTTAAATTCAAGTAACAAAAAATGCAGGATCAATTTTAAGTACATGTAAACAAACCTAATTGTCTGAATAATCCATTAGGTGGTGCTTTTAAGGAAAATTTCCTTGCTTGGAGTCTGAGATCCCTAAACAAGAATACTGCAGGCAGGATAAAACAGGATCAGCCCACAGAGGAAGCCCTAGAAAAGCCTCGCTCTCACAGAGCCATCCACCTGCCAAAGGCACAGCAGTGCTCTTCCTCACATGCGCACAAAAAATTTTAAAAATGTAAAACTTTGAAAAAATAGGAAAATAAGTATTATATTTTAAAAGTCTCCTTTTTGTCACCACATTTGTGACAAAGCTAACAAGAAGAAAGTCCACACACCTTCCACTACCCTGTCACCACCCAGGCAGTGTGCACCTCCCTTATGCTGCAGAAGGCCAAACCCTCCCAAACAAATCAGAATGGGAAAAACACATGTATGCTCCCATTCTTTCTCTCAGGAGGTCTTAGAGATTTTGCAATAGCTCAGACAGATTTCTAGAACAGTTGGCAAAAATACATAAAATCTGTTTCTTCCTTTCTACTCAGCTAGCTCTAAGTTTGGTTGCACCAGCCCCATCCCTCCAAAAAAGGTGGAAACACTACATTCTTCACATTTCATCTTTCTGATTTGCAAGGGATAAATGTCTTAGCACAACTAAGGGAGAAAGAGTCCTTATAACAAGCAGAGCCTTTGATTTAAAGTTTTCTTATTTTCAGTCAACAGGAGAATCAAATAGACTGGACACTGCTAAGAGAACACAATGGGTTTGGTAACATTCCCATGTCACATACCCTATCTTTGTACACAATAGGAAGTGGGTATACTTAGGCTTCCCAGCACAAATACAACAAAAAAAAAGAATACAGATATATCTGCTGTATCTTAAAACATCCTTTTCAAGTAGCTTTTTCTTCAGATATACTACTGTGCGATACTTCCATGTATTATATAACAGCAAGTACTGAAATCAAAGAAATATTTACTTACTTCAAGTAGGTTTGTATGACCAATTATGTCACTATGAATAGAAATAATGCATTCAATGGGTTCTTTGTCTTTTGCTATCAATGCAGAACAACATAAAATGAAATGAAAAAAAAAAAGTAGTATTTCATAGGCGCCATTAAGGCTACCTTCAGAAATAACAGCAAAACAAGAAGGGGAAAGTATTTTCTTTAGGGATACATTGATAGCAGGTTAAAAAAATCCCCTCACAAATAAAATCGCCCTCTAAATTAATTACAATGCTAAACACCATAGGAAGCTAACAGCTCAGTATATACAACAGATATTTTTAACATTTCTTCTCAGGCTCATTATTCTCTGTTTCACACAAACCTACAAAAGAAAAAAAATTCCAGTTTTCCTTTTTGTATTATCTACCTATTTGCTCAATCTAGAAGATCATGCTAACATATCTATATGTATGTAATTTAAAGCAAATTCAAGTGAGTCATATAGAGCAACTTAATTTATAAGCTATTTCAGTGAAAACAGAAGAAAAAATCTTTCTTTATACTACAAAAATATTTCCCCCAAATGCACCTGTCCTGAAGTTTACACTTAATAAAAGCCAGATGTACTTCTAATACACTGATCCTTGCTCTTAATGCCAGTTTTCCCACTGTACCACCTCAACCAAGAAAGCAGCACAGCATAGTTTTATACATCATTAAAACATTTAAACTAAATAATACATTTTTTATAATTCCAGCAATTCTCACAAAACTAAGCAGAATAAGTACAGAAGCACTGAGACCTGCACTGCAAATGAAAGATCCCTCTTAGCCTGTTAACTATTAATATAATAACACCTGTGTGGTAAATGAATCAAATTACATTTCTTAAACGAGTCAGTCATTACCCACTAAAGCAGAAATATGCAAATTTAGTTTTAGTAAAGTTCTTCTCTAACATTTATTTTAGCTTCTAAGGTTTGTTTTAGCTAAGCATAAATCTTTATTTGAAGTTAGTAATACAGAACATCAGCCATGAGCCCGATCCCACATTCACGGAAATCAGTGGGAGCTCTTATCTTTAGCATTATCCACGAGGATAAAAGGACATAAATTGTTTACTTTAAAGGTGGTGTAAAAGGACTTAACAAGTTCACTTTGCAACATGCTTCTTGAGTCACATCTCTGTGTCACAGGGACTACAAAGCAAAATGGCAAGTCCCCCTTCCACAGCTGCACCATGAGTTACACCATAGCCAGTGCTTCTGTCTTGCCCCATGCAACCCTCTGCCAACTCAAGGCAGCCCAAGCTTTGCAGCAGCATCTCTACTACATACATCTGCCAGCACTAAAATTTCTTGGTTCCATTTTGGTTCCATTTTGGCCATAAAGCTGCTCTAGGTGGCCACCATAAAGTAGAACCAGACAAGAAGTGGTTCAGAAAGCAGCTTTGCCCTGGGGCCAGCACTGCTCAGCAAGTCATTGCCTGCACACAGATGATGAGAGGAACAGGTCCCGTGGGCAATCCAGTGACCATCAGACACAGGCAGGCTCCAGGTCAACACCACAGGAGTGGGGGATTGGAACAGGCACATCGGCAACACAGCTCCAACATGGACTGATGGCACCAGGCTGGGCTGAAAGAGACTCCTGGGCCCCCAGGTAAGAGCATGGGCAGGACCCAGAGGAGGCTGAGACACATGAGTGCCCTGGAGCCTTGCCATGGGGTTGCTATTCAAATGCTCTAACCAGTGGCATGCTCCTCAGCAATGAGCTAGAATCACTTGGCAAGCTCAGGCTATTCTTCCTAAATGTCAGCTGGCTTAATAAATAACAACTTTTGATAAGTATTATTAGCATTTGAATTATTGTTCCCAGATTACCACACACCAGCCTGCAAAATCCTAAATTTACAAACAAAGCCGACTTCTAGCAGAAGTGGAAGAGAATGTCTCCAAGGGAGACAACTCAGTTATCTTTTCCTGAAGGTCTAGAGATGGCAGCTGTGGAGTTTTGTTACATCATAAGCAATAAATGAATTCTTTTATTTAATCAGTACATCTTGAGATTGTTGCTGAAAGCTGCAGAGCTATCCCATCATGGTATACTGGAGAAAAAAGACTTCTCTCTTACCCACCCACACATGCTCTTTAAACCAACAGCTGCAGGGTTTGTTTGGTTTTCAATCCCACACCTCCTTCTCTGGCCAAAGTCATAGAATACCATCATGGTGATGAGACTATTACAGATCAATGGAACAATCCTTAAAATGTCCAAATTGCCTGATAACATCCCTGAATTTTCCAGTAATGCTGCATTATGAACAGAATTAGGATTGAATTATGAACCTCTTTGTTTTGTGGTTTCATTCTAAATTTATTAAAAAAAAAAAAAGGCTTAAGCACAATCCTTCTCTCCCTCCTAAACAAAATCAGACCTGCTTTAACACTTGAACTTTCTTTACATTTGAGACAGAATACCTAACAAAGCAACCAAACATAGAACTAGGGCCCAACTTACTAAGACACTGACAAGCTGTTAAGAGTCCTCAAAATACAAATTCAAACTCCTCTCTGGTGTCAGGAAAATAGAACTGTTTACTCTATGTATATTCTACATTGAACTAACTTCCACGCCTTCCTCACAGCTTTCATCTACATTGAAGCAATAAAAATATACACACAAACAGTAATTTATCAAATTAAAGCACCCAGAGGTACACCTGTGACCTTCTACCACTGAAAAGCTGCTTTTTAATCCTGAAAGATTTCAGTGATTCACACAACGATTTTGCTAAATGACAAAGTCTTGAGCTTAGGTCATTCCATCTGACCTCAAAGCAAACTTCTTTCTACCAATAGTTTATCTGGACAGTATCCACCTAACAGGCCTATCATGCACTCAGGACCCTAATTCAAAGCTAAAAATATGACATAGAGCACATTAATTTGTATTCAGCTCTTCTACAGCTCATGTTTCTGAACCCTTCTTCAATCTTGTAAAAAAACAAAACCCAAAATCCAAAACGCAAACTCAATGTAAGAAAAACTAAGTAGAGACTCTGAGTAACATTACATGTGCCTTTGTTAAGCATTTCAGTAAAATCGTATTATAGAAATGAAAATCCTTACTCAAACCCTACTCAAATCCTATCTGCCCAGTTTTCCAGCTCTGGAGAACACTCTGCAGTTTCTGCAGACCTCCAAATGTCCTGAGCCATCTCCATCCAGCATGCTTTTCCAGTTGGACCTCACAAACCCACAAAGAGGCACTCCTCTGATGCTAACCCAACAGTTCATAAGGAAGAGCAAATGAGCTAGTCACTGCTTGGTAAGAGTTAAAGAGCATATTTAATTTGCCAATGGAAGAATTAACTAGCCTCGGGGATGGTGGGAATTGAACAGAAACTAAAAAATAGATTAATTGTGGTTTTGTATACCACAGTTGCTTTTCTATGCGTTTTTAATTTTTAAAATTTTAAACTTTTTCTGAAGCAAATTTACTTAAACATCGCTAGAGAAACAATCTTTTCAGAAATGTTCTGGCAATACAAGAAACAGAAAACTCAGGTTTAGTTTTTCCTGAAGTCAATAATGTCCTCTTCAAAGACTGTCACAGTATGCATTTTGGAAGAAGTTCTAAATATCCTTTAAACTCCTCTAAATATTTTAAAAATTATTATTTAACATCTATTTCTGAGTAAAACTGAGATCTAAGTTCTTGACCATCTGAAAGAGCAAGATTCTGACAACAGCCTTTCAAGAAGAAGAGCAGAGGTAAGAAAGCTTTCTAGTTCTATGTCAGAGGCTGATGACATGAAACAAATTCACAAAATTAATGAATTAATGAAACATAATATGGGGAACAACACAAGCATAACAAGGGAAGAAACTCCCTCACAAAAGCCCTCTCATCCAAAGATCTTTTTAAAAGTATATAAGCATACCTCACACTCACCTCTCAGAAAAAACGTATTAAACAGCTTGAAGCTGTCCCTCTGTTAAAACCAAGACATGCAATCTAAACCCTTTTAAAATATACCCAAAGTATTACTCATCAAAAATGCAGTTTCTCATTTGAGTTCTACCAGCACCATACAGACCTACTATCTGTATCCCATGCTTTTGATTATTAAAAGCAGAAGACAACTAAATTTATCAAGTCTTGATAATGCACACGATGTCTACATCGACCACATTCACAAAGTCATGTCTAAAGAACATGAAATACTTAGCCATTTATGTCATTCTAGACAAAGACTAAAAAACAAGATATGGGGGTATAAAGATGTTTATTTTGAATGTTATCTCTTTTTTTTTTTCCTGCAAAGAGTACAAACAAAATAGAATCCATGAAAGAAAGTTGTTTTGAAAGAAAACATGAAAACTTAAGGTCAAGCAGACCTCCCCAAAAACAAAGAAAAGGAAGAAATTGGTCACTTCACAGAGCACAAGCAAAACAGCCCCAGGAAATCCATATGAAAGATTTGTTTTAAAAATATATAAACTCTGCTATAAATTTCACAAATCTCTCCAAAAGTCAAGCTAAGAGACAACATGTCTCTGGACCATAATAAACATTTCTGAAAGTTCCTTCTGTTCTCTCCATTTCTCAAAACACTGTATTTTCCTATCTTACTCGGAATTAACATTTTAATTAGCTTCGGCAGTTTGCTTACTACCAGAATAAACATCATGATGAATGTGAAGGTGAGAAGTTAAGGAACAGCCAATGAGGCATCTAGACAGAGAACTCTGTGGGAGGCAGGAAAATGCATCATTACTAATCTCCTCATGCCCCATTTCAAATTTTGGGGGCAATTCTGTTATTTTCAAGCCAAAAACCACACACAACTGAGTTCACAGCCTTTTTAACTTTTCAATATAATATAAGGCTAAACATCTAAGAGAGCTTAAAAATTTTCAAGGAACTACTGTAAACCCTGGAATATGACATAATCTTGTCTGCTTAATCAAGTTCATCAGATTTAAGAAGCAATAAATTTGTTCGATTCCCTCCTCACATGCCCATTTCTGTTTTTATTTTGAAGATTCAGGAAGGCAAATTATTTCCAGGCTACACGGGATCAAGTAACTGAAAATAATCACATACATGTAAGCTACACATTTTATCAACAGTTCCAATTTGACATCAGCAGAAAATGCAGATTCCTATGAGTAGGTACTACTTTTCTAGACCTATACATCCTTCAGAGAGGGCAATCACACAAGGAACAAGCATCAACAGCTCTTCTTCCATGAGTTTTCTTATCAAGTAGGAAAAAATATTTCCAGGAACAAGAATCCAACAATTCCTTAGGTCTCAATGATCATCTAATGCACTGATCCATAATCAGAACTCTGTAAAGTTGAAGTTTCAAGTTCCAGAGTTCCAAATTGTAGTCCTTTCTCCCTCAAAACTAGCTTACTGAAGTAGTTGTATGAGCTGTCTTTTTAAGTGATTTTTCCAATGAAGGCTGAGATTTAGAACACAACATGAGTAGGTTTTCTGACATAATTGCTTTCTTATGGTTTTCCAGGAACTGAACATTGACTTTAAATCTTTTAGAGGCAAAGCTGACCTGTTTAAGGAATTGTTTCTGAAAGCACACAAATTACATGCAGCTACTTCTCAATATCCTTTACAGCATCAAAAGAGCTCTCAAATAAACGAAAATTACACATATATATGCAATCTCTTTTTCATATTCACCCACATAATATAGTCCAGCTCCATTCAGATGGTCCCCTAAGGCTTTGGCTCTCTAGAAAGAGTTAAGTATCTAAAACAGATCCTTGTCTTGTTCATATATTAGTACCATTTTCAAAGGACTGTCTAGAGAATGAAGACTAAGAACAATGCAAATTCTCCACTCCATGCTCAACTAACAAAGCACCCAATCAGTTCCCACTGAGCTCTAGTTCATTTCGTGTCCATACGTAAGTGATTAACAGTACATTGTTTGAAACTTAATTCCACATCTGTTCTTCTGTGGGACTTGGAAAACAGATGAAGTTTTCTGACAATTGTTTGCAGAGTAGATAATCGCAAGCATGTGTAACAGTATCCCAAAGTGCAAAACACCATGAGTCTAAGAAGCTTTTTTTGCTGAATGTTTTTGTTGCTTTTCTCAGTAGGATAAAAAAATAAGATGCTCTTGGATGGAAATTATTAATACATGCCTAAGAAGTCATCCTCTATAACTAAAAAGGCAAAGCAAAATCCAGACTTTCTTCCTAAAGGTCATCATTTCACACCCCAGTATTTTACCCAGAGATCAAAAATTCATTTTATGGCCTATCAGGTAACTTTTAAAAGTTATGCAGAATGGGCAAATTCCTGCAGAACTACAGCATACAAAATACATTGTTTTGTCATGGAGTACTGTAGTAGTAAGAGAGTGTTCCAGGCTATAACAGTATGACAGTCAGCATCTTTTGAACAGATCACAGATTCCAGTGATACAGATGTATTCTCTTTTGATCTCTAGAAAATGTGGATAAGCACAGAAAGGAAGACTAGATAGCAACTCTTCAGTATATTTGCCAATATGAGTGCAGACAGCATCAAAGCATACCGGGAAATGTTAGGCTCAAGAAAGCATTTTTTCTATGCAAGAGGCAGTTATATTGAAGAAATCTGCCACGGTTTGCTCTGGATGCTTAATTTCACATTTGCTAGAGAAATAAAAGAACAAATTACAGAAGAAACAATCAACTGATAGCCATTAAACGTAACATGTGTTTCCTCCAGTAAGTCCTCAAGATGAAGAGCAGTAGAAATTATGAAAACATCAGTTCAAATTTGGTCTGTAATTTAGGCCACTGGCTTTTACCAGATACTTCTAACTATTTTATTTATGATCTTACGGTATCACCTTGGAACTTCATCTGACTTCCATATATAACAAGTGTAAGAGTTTCATTATCTACATTGATTGAGAAAAATTCACAGGGAGGGCTCAGGGTAGATGAAAGACACTGGTTTTTTAAATAATACTTTAATTAATTCTGGGATTAAAGTAAACCACCGAGATCAGCTCAATTGTTTAGAGCATGGTGCTAACATGAATGTTGTACATTTAACACCCTTACGGGCCATTCACTTAAAAGCTGGACTTGATCATCCTTGTGGGTCCCTTGCAACTCAGGACATTCTGTGATTCTGTGAACTATTAGTTAGTTATATACGAGAATGCCTCAAAGAAGGGCCAAAATTTCAGTTCAGTTGCACCAAACTGATGACTCAGTCAAGGAAACCAGATACTGCTGCCAAGTGCTGCCATGGTACTGCAAACATCCAACTGTTTGGTGTTTTCTTAAATTGGCACATGTCTGAGATACGGAATTACCTCCATACGGAAAAGGTGTCTTCAAACTTTTCTCCACAATCATTAATACTAAAAATATGGATGAAAACAGAAGCTCAAAAAAAAAAAATATTCTAAACAACCAAACAAAATCATAACATTTGATTTGTAAAATAAGAAGCATCATTATTTTTAGTTCTGGTACACACACATACATGCACAGACACACTACCCAGTACTGGTGCCAGTGGAAACCAGATTAAACCTGGGCAGTCCCATGTGGCCAGTGTGTTGCAGCAGATGAAGCAGATGAAGAACAAGAATGAGAAACAGAGAAACTTCCTAAAATGAAAAGAGAGAAAAGGTGCAGAAGAAATCAAGTTAAAATAACAGAATTAATATAATTTATGTAAAAAGGAAGTATTCAGATAAGGAAAAAAAGGTCTGTCTTCTACAAAAAAGGACAGTGATGGGTTCCAAAAGCATTCTGCTCAACAAAATTGCTAACACTACTTAATTAAGACATCCATTTAAAATGCATACAATAACCAATTCCATAAATCAGAAGGCACAGAGAGGATGCATTGTGTATTATAACTATAAATTTCCATTTTCATTATGTAACTTAGTATCAGAAAGGCAAGATTTAAAATGCAGAGCATGTGATCAGACAGCACTGTGCTTTCAAATAAATGTTCTTAACATATGTGAATTCAAGGCACTGCAACATTAAAAGGATAAGCAATATGGCTTGGCTAAAGATTAAAAGACAAAAAAATCCTTATTTATACAGAAAAAGTAGGCAGGTTATGCAGATACGATTACCAAGCCCATCAGCAAACCGTAAACAATGACTTTGAGTTTTATTCTACGATTTTAAATGTCTTTATGTAAAGAATCACTGAAGGCTTTCTGAGGCAAGTGAAGATCAGAGAAGTCATTAACTGTCTGCAGAGAGTATCAGGTGAACAAACAAAATTACCTCCTGCACATACAATCCTGCTGATATCAGCACAGCACCAAAGCTAAGCATCCGTGCGCTGAATTATGCACCACTCCCATGCAAGTCCCCTTACTTCAGCTGTTGGGAAATGTCCCAAGGAAGAGACTTGATTCTTCTTCCATGTGCTGTGGGCACTGAAAGAGAGGTACTTCTGGTTTTTTAGCTTGAGTACCCTCTGCCAACATAATTTCCTAAAATACTACAGCATACACATAACATATACATGCATATGTAAAAAAAAAGCCAAAAAAAAGAAGCCCCACATCCCCATATTTATATACATAAGACTATAAGCGTATCTACTTTAAAGACTGCTATAGGACTTTTCTCCATTGTGACCAAAAAGCTAAATGAAATTCAATACATATACAAGTCCCATGGGCCTCTTCCACTTTGTCCTTCTATAATTGTACTAAAAGCTTGTCTGGAGTCTCTCCCTCAGGCATCTGGAGTTGACACTTCTCCTATTTATCTAGCTAAAGAAAGGTCCCCTGCTTCTTCCCTGCCAATACTATGAAGAATTTAATGTATCAGCAGGGACTCGAAGCTTGAAACTCGATCCAGTATTTTCATAAAACGATTCACAGACTTGCACTGAGTTTTTTGACTTAAGAGCAAAGGGTTTCCGTACAGCAATTTGGGGCTAGATTAAACCACTCATGTTTCCATCAGTGGGGGAGGGAGGAAGAGCACCGTAACATGCAGCCACCAAATTGATTTTAACATCCTGAGACAGAAAAGAAATTCCTATTAAAGTCCCATCATACCTTCTTAAAAAATCACAGCAGCTATTTAATGACTCCTGTGAAGTAAGAAGGGATGAACACAAAGCAATAAAGACCAAATGGAGGAAATAAAATAAAATGGGAACAAGAAAAAGAGTTGTTTTTACTTTACAGGAGGGAAGACAGTGGTTTGGAACCTAATTTTACTCCATACCAATACCGGGATAACAATGAAGAAAAACCAATGGAGAATTTTTATCAAAAAAGCATTGATGTGCAAAGCTGAACCAATTCCCCTTTTCGTAACTATACAAGACGACAGGTACTCAACACAGAAGGACACGCTATTCCATCACATATACTGAGGAACTTGTCAAAGGCTCATACACCACCTTCACTCCTATTATAACAATAAGTAATCTGAGCAACAGCAAGGCTGGTTATTCCAATTTTCTTTTTCTGAGAATGGACTACTACTATGATGTAGTAGTTTTGTTTGCATTTTTTACTTTCTGTGAGATAAGAATTAGGAGGAATGCAAAGCAGGCTCTAAACTTTAAAGAATATAAAGAAGTTTATTAACAGAACTAAAAGAAAAAAAGAATAATAAGGGTCAGAATAAACCTTCAGAACACTTCTCTTCCCCCATCCTCCTCCCTCCTCCCACTCATAAACATAGAGACAATTTGGGATTATTTCAGTCAGTTTACCACCTCCATAATAGTCTTTTATCAGTTCACTTAGGGAGAGGAGTCTCTCTTGCCTTGCTATAGCGATTTCTCCACAAGAAACTGTTTTCTCATGGCTTCAATGTCACAG
>VYXC01012855.1:54188-67219 GCA_013397175.1 Platysteira castanea
TTTTTTTGGTCAGTTGTAGCTATTATACCTTACCATGCAGCAAGGACTTGGCTGAAATCAACTATGTCTTTAACATGACATATGAGTCATCTGGAAACACAGCTGACAAGGATTCTCAGTTCACACTGGCAAACATCAATTTAGGTAAGCAGAAATCCTTCCATTGGGACGTGGATCAAAATTTTACTGAATAGGATCAAGGTTATCGTATCTACCTTGTACTTCAATTACACTGCACTGAATTGAACTAATTGTTTTTGATTTTTAAAGTTATGTATTAGCAGAAAGAAATCACTTTTCACAGAACACGGCAGTTGAAGAAATTGGATTGTACCGTCTCCTACTAGTTTAAGAAAAAGAAAGAGGTACTGACTGGCTGGCTCTGAATGACCCCTTGCTCAGAAGCAACACACTTCCACTGATGGCCTGCTGTGTGTCCATGGAAGGGATACACGTCACACTGCCTCATCCTGGCCCATCCAGCAAGGAACTAAAGGCCATAGAGAGATGAGCTGTATCATACCTGCCTGAAGTACAGCATGAGGAAAGGTAAGCCAAATATTTAACCAAACTGTTGTCTTTCTACTGTTTTAAAAATATGCACTTTCTATTCACATGACAACAAAACATTCTGGAAAAGAAAAACTATGCTGATCCACAGCCCATTCTATGTTTTCCTCTTCTACAATACATAATTCTTCATTATGTATTTCTTTGTACAGGACTTAAACAAGCCCTTCGTTTACACAGATCCTTCAGTCTAGAAGGGTGGTTTACAGCTTCCAGTTTAAACAATTACAGTGGTGCATAACTTGGCTATTGGATTGTCTTAGCAGACCTTAAAAATTCACAAACTTGCAGAGCAAACATCACAGAAGCAAAAATGCCAGTGTTTGCATAACACAATGGCAAACTTAAGAGGAAGCATCAACATCTAGTTTTACATCGTGACAGTGACCCAAATTAATTCTGTTGTATTTTCCCAACAGATGTCTCAAAACCAGTGGTAACTCCATCTCCTTTTTTTAATTCTAGGATCATTTATTTCAAGACAAAACCACATTTACCTGAGCTGAATAGAGGTAAATGTTTTAAATAACATTTTGTCAGACAAAGCGTATTCAGAACCGTAAAATACATTTATTACCTAATTAACATACATTTATGCTACATAGTAATACAAACTCATGTAATCGGAAAACTAATTAACATGTTTCTAATGACATGTTAATTCACGTCATTAGAAAACAAAACATGTATTTCTGAATTGGACACCATGCCTTCCACACATCTCAACCAATTTACCCTCCCTCATCACTCACTGGTCTTTTCAGGATTCCATATGTTTGTACTGGTTGTTTATGTGACTACACTAGAAAAACACCATAATTTGTTTTATCTGAGGCAAAGAAAAATATATACATATATATGCATCAGGTATGTTACATCCCTACAAAAATAAAGCAAAAGTTGATAGCTCTCATTCAGAAAAACAACTTCTCTGCCTTCAAAAAGAAGAAAGGAATTTACTTTTCATGATTTCACAATACAGCCTGGCACCATATGTTTAATTCGGATTTTTTTTCTATTTTTGTTTTTCTTCCCTCTTGAAGGACTATAGCAAGCTCTATTATGCATGGATTCAGAAACTACGAGTCAGCCAAAAGTCGCAGATCTCTCAGGACAGACATGTCCATCTGTCATTTCACAGCAGGAGAACAATAGCAGCTTCAATATAGACACAACAAGCTCACACAATCCTTACACAGCCAGACAGAAAATCTGCCATAGCTGATAGCTAGCTGCCTTTGAAACTCCAGACAGATATTCATGTGTAACACCAGGATCAATTGCTGCTTTCTTGTTTCTGTATTTTCAAATACCTCATTTTTTCACAGCAACCAAGACACAGTCAGTTTACTACTTGTAACCTTTGAAGAGCTTTGGGGAAATCACACTTCAGAAGCAACAGAACCTAAGACACAGAAGCATATTCTTTATTCTGCATTTTTTCTGCTCTTGGGACCTATTTTAAAAGAGGCTTATCCATAAAGCTTGACAAAGACTGTGCTTGTATTGTATAGTGCTTTTTCTAGAGCTTTGCTTAACAGCCTCCAATTATCTTCTCCATGAATCTGTTTAACAGCATACTACATTTCTTCTCAACTGTTGAAAAAAAAATCCACTTCGATTTTTAAAAATAATTTATTTCATATTTGTAGATATTGAAAACAAAAGTTATAGACAAAAAAAGAATTACTTGTAAAACACTCTAATTTAATCTTTGAGTGGCTATGCAGAAAAAAATTAACAAAGCATTGGCTGCAGTTCAAGTAAGAAAAAGTGTTCTGATAACATTCAACCAATTTACATGTCTAAAAATAATCTCACTAGGCCCACTGTTGAACTTTTTTTTCAGTAGTACATGGTGGAGGTTTCTTCTGACGAGTCTCACTGGGTTTTGATTACAGCAAATTTGCAGCAGTGGCTCCTTCACAGTTCCCACATTTTCCACAAGTAAACAAATGAGTCCTTTTAAACAACAGGATAGTGCCGGTATCCTACTGTGAAGTTTGCTTCATTGAGAATTAGCTTCTAAAACGTTTGACTTCTAGTAACTGAGGGCACACTGAAAACATACACTTTGGCGTACCTTAAGAAGTCCATGCTGGAATTTAAAATTAAGCAAACCCAAAATTAAGCAAAAGATCCTCAAAAATTACATAACTTGACAAGATGAAGGCTGACATGCTACACCGTACCAGCTCACCAGTTCTTGTTCAAGAGCAGTATCATCTACATTTCTTCTTTAAGGACTTCATAGACAGAAAAATGGTAACAGTTTAGGAAAGGAACAAAAAATAAAGAAGCTTGGGAAGCAACAAGAATAAAATACTCAAAAGATGAAGCTAGAAGGAATGTATATGCATATACATACAAAATATGCTTTATACAATATCCGAATTCCAAGGTTTCACTTCAAAAATTTAGCTGTGTCTCTCAGATATTTCTGGAAATTTTACAGGCACTGGATGTACAGTTCTCCCTAGCAAAATCAACATGCTTTTTGAAACTATAACGCAAATTCCATTTTTTGTAAATTTCCACAAAGATGCTCTTCAGTCCCACTCAATTGGCAAAGGCAGTTAAGCATGCATCAACTCTTAGTCCTTGAAAGTTTGTTGGGTAAAAACAGTATTTAAAACTTGAATAAAGATCCCTCAAATATCAAGACAGATTATGTATGCCACAGTAGGGAAAAAAAATTGCAAGGAAAACTCTTTTAGACGGGGTTTGTTTTAGTTTAGTTTTTGGATGGCAGGGGTTGTTTGCTTTCTTATCTGTATTGAAGCTTGGAATAGCCTGAGGCAACGAACAGCATAAATTAAGCAGGAGAAAGAGTGCAGCTGGAAAAGTCAAAAGGTAACATCAAATTGAATTCCTCACCATTAAGGAACAAAACAACAGTTAAACCTGCCACAATGGAAAATTAAATCTGAAATATCTGCTTTTCACTTGTATCCAAATCTGGTTGTTATTATGGTTGTCCTTCTCCTTGTACTTGCCCGCTTGTTGTCAAGCTGTGTTATAGTACATAACCCCCGTATTTTTCATTAAGAGGTGGTTTCCTAAATAACAGATTATTTTAAGCATGCATCAATTAATTTCTCATTCTGCAAAATAGGCTGTGTTCTACGTACTAACAAATTCAAACTCTACAATGTCAGTTTCCATTTCTTAGCAAGACTAATTAAGCTGACTTAGTTGATGCACAGTTATTCTGTAAAGAAAACAAAGTTTCTGGTAAACATCGGAGCTTTCCTTTTTTTTCCTTACACCAAGGTCCACAGATCCACTAGAATGGGACATGTGCCTCCAGGAAACAGACTAGAGTCAGGAAGAGTCTGCTTCTCCAGGAAGCAGAGCAGAGTGTTCCAGCCTGGACATACAGCACACTGTAAATGAGCATCCATCTCCCCTCTGCTTTTCTCACTCTACTGTGCTCCCTCAGACATTTTAGATATACCCGTTACATCTGCAGTAATAAGACTGAAAAATAAAAGCACACGATACTTAACTATGATTTGACAGACAACTAGATTCTTACTTGAGTAGTACAACTGTTCAGGGTTGAAAACTACTAAGGAAATACAATGAAGGAGTAACAGTTTTCAAATTAATACAAGACAGTGAATGGCCATGAGAGTTATAGGGAATGGTTTCATGAAAAAGAAACAATTCTTTTTCCTAGGAAAGTTCTTAAATTCAAACAAAATCTCACACTGGAGATTCAGCAAACCTCATGATACAGCAAGACATTTTAATATAGTGTTGGGAGAAATTAAGTCACAATCTATAAACTGCAGGGCTGGAATAAAATTTGTACCTTAAGGTACCATTTAATGGTGGGATCCTTGCAGAGAATACTTCTCCTGCATGTGTTAATATCATCAATATAATACCATCATACTTTTGCCCCAAAGTCTCAAAAAAGCCATTAAGGTTATGCTTCATGTGTTTAATATGGTATGTAATTGCTGGACTTTACATACACCAGTACAACACTTGTTGACATCTTTCTGGAGCCTAGCTCACCAGTGTACCACATCATCAAAACACTCCTTTTAAATCCACATAAACCCAGATGGAAGCCTGCTATCCACCAGGAAACTCCTCTGCCAAGGTGCATTTGCAAAGCCTCTGAGTTTTGTGAAACAAACCCAAGAGCAAGCCGTTCTCCAGACAGAAAAGTATAAAAAAACAGTGTCAGGGCCACTCTCCCACTCCTATCTTTTGTTCCGTTATGGATGATCACTAAAGTTTTTTAAAAATGCAGCCTTAAAACACAAAAAAGAAAACCAAAACAACCCCAGCGGCTCCCACTGTGTCCTCACATACTGGCCGGCAGAATGGGATTATTGCTAGTAGTTTCCAGATGCAAAGAGACTGATCACAAACTTGTTGGCAGGATTCTGCTATGTACTTTCTCCCAGCTGCGAGAGCTGCTCTGCCCACCAGCTCTGTCACACAAGCACTGGTCCATCTTCCTTCACGTAAACGTAAGAAGTGCATGGACAGTTCACAAAGCAAGGTGAAACTGATTCCCGTGAAACAGGGACTGGTCGGCAAGTCAGGCATAACTGCAGCTTTCACAGCAAGTACAGATGATCCAACCGGCACATTCCTGGTATTCCTGCAGGCAGGGGCAGTGTGACACCTCAGTGAGCAGCACGTAAATGAAGCAGACCCTTGAATGCCCTTTGCCTCAGAAGATCCACTCAAACAGAAATTGCTCTTTACTGCCTATGGGTGCAGAAGTGCGTGATCCCAGAAGGAGATGAGGACCCAGAAAGGAGCCATCTAGAGCAACCAGAGAAGTAACTCAACCTCAACCAGTCTGTCTCTGCAAGACAGCAAATATTTTGATAGATCTCAGGACGAGTAGGCTTTGTTTCTGTGATACCACTTAACTCCTCACTGCTGGCAACTTTGTCTTCCATTTATGTTTTTCTAGGGCACTGCCTTGTACCTGGAAACATTCATCTTAGCACGGCCACTGCCACGTCTGCCAGTCACTCCTCAATCCAGAGTACTACGTACAAGGGCCACAGCACCACATCTCTCCTCTCTGCATAAAGCACTACTTCGATTTCCAGGAACAGACCAGTTTATTTTCCTCTTTCCAAAACTAACATTACTGCTACTGTAATCCTGGAAAAAGAGATACCCAGGGGAGAATCAAACAGCAATAACAGAAGTTGTGAAAACAAAATGGCTTCCTTCCATCTGTGAAACACAACCACTGGGGAGGGAAAAGACGGAATGCTTTGAACAGGAATCTCTGCAGTAAGAGTTTATTTAGATGTGTCAGACAGACAGTGTCCTGCTGTGCTTGTCCCCAATTATCTGGAATTAGAAATAAGATGGGGAGAAGATTGCAAAGCTTTGATCTGAAGCAGAACACCACCAGTTTCCAGGTATCAGTCATGTCATACCCTTAGAGGCAGCCAAGCCTGAGATCTGTTCCTAAAACTCTCATACATCTTATAGCCTCCTGTATCCACTGACCTCCTTTGATCCAAGTGATGAGTAGCTCCTTTTGCACACAAAATGAAAGCATCTCGTAGAAGAAGGAGACCGGCCTGTAACCCCATGGCTGCAGCTGCAGGAGCAGCTGAACTAGTTTGAAGTTTTTTGCCAACCAAAAAGGACCATGAGAGAGGGCTTCCCCTCCTTCCCTCCCTTCACCTGGCCAGTCAGTCCCATCTCCTTCCCTCCTTTACATCAGCATGACAGACCACCCTAGACCTGAGTTCTTTTTCTCTTGAGTTAGTCTGGGAGAGGGGGAGAGCAGGGCTGGTCAGGAGCAGAGCCAGGCTATGTCCTCCTTCACTTTTGGGGAATCAAGACACTGGGTCACTCCAGTACTGCCCTCCTTGAATATCACTGGAAAGGCTGCCCATCTGTGGGATTTTAGAACATCTCTAACTTGCCTCATCTGTGATATTTTTTAAATATCATTTGACTGGAGTTAGGCCCACACATTATTTTTTTCTGATTACTCCAGACATCTCTGCTTTCTATTAGGACTGCAGTACCGCACAAGCACTCTGCCTTGACAACTGCTCATGTTAAAGCTTTCTGCAGTCATGGCAGAAGATAAACAGAAACTCTTTCAGATTTAGGAGAGACCTACCTAAAAATGTTATTAGCTTGCTGGTTTATTTTAACCAACTGAAGGACACAGTCATTTAACATAAACAAAACCATTTTCTTATTGAGTAACACAAACACGGTTAAATTTTTAGCACATATTTCATTAAAATAAAACATCTGTTAATTAGGTAACAGGGCATGCTAGCATTGTGAGTCCTAAATATTTTAACACACACATATTCATAGTATTTTGTGCAGTAACCTACAAATGTATGTAACCTACAAATGTATGCATAATTATCCATCTCCACGGACAAATGCACGTTTCACAGTTCAGTTAGAAAATACTGCTCTTCCACGGAATAATATATCCAGTGTCTGACACCTCACTGACCTCTTCACTTGTTTGAGGGAACTAAGTTTAACGTATAAGATAACTGCTAATGATATACGGACCTCCCTTTTTAAGGATAATTAATGTCACAACAAAACACAAACCTTCATCTTTCACTTCCACTATGAAAGCATCTGAGATCTCCTAGAAGGCTACATGTTTTTTAAACAGAGGTTTAGAATTGAAAACTTAATTAAAGCACAGGAATTTAAATGGCCTAAACTTACCCATCAATTAACAAACAAGTTTATCTGACCATATCTGAGCACAGACATCTGATCACCTGAAGTGTGCCAAGAGATATAGCACTTCCTTCCTGTGATTTTTAAATCTAGAGAGACATTGATCTTAAAAAAATTTGTCCACGCACCCCTGTTTTGAAAATCAGCAAAGGTTTTCAATGGTCAGCTGATCAAAAGAGCAAACAAAAAAGCTCTCTGTCATCTGAAAAAATTATGTACCATTTGAATACTCCTACTTTAAAGAGTGTTAAAATGACATCAGGATAAACTTGATACCCAAGCCTCACTACTAGCAAGGGTGAATACCTGCTGAAGCTAAATTGTCTCCTAATAAAAAACATCAAGAGCTAGACATTACTGAAAAACAACCTTTATCTTTCTAAGTGGTAACAGAGTTAATTGTGACACAGGAGGAACCTTCTGTTCCAATCTAGATAAGGAAATCTTCTTTCCGGTAAGATTTCATTCGCATCTGTCTTTAGTAGCAAGAGAACTGGCAAGCTCATCTCTAACGATGGTGGAGATGCTAGAAAAAAACCCAAACAACCCAAATCAACAAAACACTACCCTTTAAGAGAGATTTTCCAAGCTTTCAAGAACCCAGTTATCACAAATTTAGTGCAAACTGGTAATAGAGACAGAATAGCTCTTCCAACAGATGAGCTAAAGACACAAAGATTCCTGTAATTCTAGGAGTAACAAATATGTATGCACGGAAAAAGAGGCATATTAAAGCATTCTGTCCAGCAGTTTACACGCCAGGGGCAAAGCACTGGCCGCAGCTTATCAAAGAACAGGTCACTGGCCCTTTGTTGACTACATCAAGCTTCCTGAAATCTGCCCACACTTGGTCCTTTAGGAAATGATTGGATGTTTTAGTTCACTTGGTCAGAAGGCATTCTTAAATTCCTTTTATTTGACCAATACCCCAAATAAAAGGGGAAAAAACAAAGAAGAAAAGGCCATTCTGTATGTCTTTAGTGTAGCCCACCTCTTTGCTCCTACCCAACCAAGCAGGACTTACCATCCCAGAAAAATGTTTCTTTTTCCTTTCTTGACTGGATACAACCAGCCTCCTCATAAAATAAAATTTAAAAAAAAAAAATTACCTGACTCTTCTTTCTAGCATTCCTCTACATGTCCAACCCCTTTTACAGGTGCTGCAGATAACAGGCCCATACTTTCAATTAATCCTCATGTGGCCAGTATACTACTTACTTATTACATGCAGTGAAGCTGAGTTTTCAGTAACTACAGGAAAAATTTGAAACAGTCTTGAGGATAGTCCAAATTTTAAACCCATCCACGAAAGAGCTGGCTTTAAGTCAAATGAATGCACTTCCAAGACATATGTACTTGTGTGTCTGTGCATCTGTATCTCTGATAAGCAAAGCTCCATGGACGCTTAGTTACCTGCATTGGTAACTTAGAGTATTTTCAAGGTTTTGCAAAGAAAAATGCAAACAAACAAAAAACCCCAAAACACTTCTGTGACAACAACATGAAATAAGATCAGATTCCACTGTATTTCAGAAAAAAATCTGTTAAACTCAAGAGTTCAGTCAATAAACATTAGCCCCTTACATCAAATGTAGCTTATAAATGATTAAGCTTTAACAATCCCACCCACTCTAGTAGGTCAGATAAAATCTGCTGCTTCTTAATTGGCAAAATATTTAACCAGTCTGAGTAATCACTTAAGAGAAGTTAACCCCTTGACTCCACGTGTTTAAACATTAACATTTACAGTGCTCAGACAGTATAAGCCAGTTACTTAAAAAACCCCTATTTGAAGCTCATTTCCTTTGAACTGGAAATACATACAATAGCCACTAGCCAATAGCAACTTTACACAGAAGTAACTTTTTTTTAAGACTTACATTAATAATAACTAGGAACCTGGTGGTCTGAATTCTATTTCTGATTCTTTATGATCCAAGAGACTAATTTAAACTAATATTCTCAATGAAAGTCTTCATAATCATACCTAACAAAGAAAATCTCTGAAAGAAATCAGCCGGTCAAACATCTGAACTCCACTGCTGTACAAATCTCATTTTCTCAACAAGCAAAAACCGGAAGTTTTTCTTATATTTCTTCAAGAGAGGAACACCAATTCTAGAAAGCAAAACTTAAAAAAAAATTAATTTCTGCAAGTCTCTTTGGAAAAGGTAGCATATATCAGCACAGCTCCAAGTAAAGATTTTTAAGCAAGCACCAAAAGCAAAAGATATGCTAGAGAATAGCTGAATTTTACCTTTAGTCTCAGCACGATAAAAAAAATCCCAAGATTTTTTTCCCTTTGATCTATGATAAAAGCAGTCAGGTATACCAAGCAGTACATCTTCCATTGCTTTTTACTGGAGCCATCAGTTTTCAGCTCCCTAGAGATACTCAAGCCTTGAATATGAAGAATGCATCACAGTGATAAACAAGGGATGCATCACATGACATACTTCCAAAATACACTAGCAAGTAACACTTAACTCCCTTTTTCTGGTGATACTGTGAGTGGAATTTCTAACACAGCTGATAATTCAGTGTGAAAGGTTAACATCAAGTTGCTCACGCTGTAGAACTGGGAGGAAGTTAGTTTCCGAAACACACGTCTAATGAGACAATGGTGCAGCAGCCTGCCTGCCTGCCTGCCCCACGGCACTGACAGCTCAGCAGTCAGCTCTTTGCTGGGCTCGAGACTTTCTTTCACTGTTGCCAAAACATGGGCACTTTTAACATGCTTTTTTTTTTTGTATCAGAAACCTAACACCAGGCTTAATCACCAAGTGTGGGTAAAAAAATAAAGTTCTGATTAAACATGAGATGGCTCTCATGCTTCACCTTCCCCAGACTCTCTGAATATATACATGTATATTCTTCACACATTTAAGAAGTTACCTAAAACCAGTCATGCTCCTAAGCAGAGAGATCAGAAATGGTAAATCCCAACTCCTAATTGCAGGCACCAGCTAAAAAGCCTCACAAAATCAGGTTCTTCCAAGCATTTTCTCCTTCCTCCTGGCTCTCCTACTCTCAAAATGAGTGGGTCAGCTTCGGCAAGACGGGAAAATACCCCTACTCCTTTCCTTCTGACAATTCTGTGACCTGGCGGTGAGGACACAGCACTTGGAAGTTCCCCAGCCTGCAGAGACATGGGAACACAGATCATCCATTTTCAGTGGAAGCACCCCAACTGACAGGCAAGGGCAGGCTACGGTACGACCTCTTTAACCAATATGCTGTGGGACTACAGGGCAGGCACAGTTCTTCTACCTACATATCCTCAGGAGAGGATCCCATGTTGGTAGAGATGCCCAGCACCCACCAGCCAGCATGACAAAAGTAGGCAGGAGACAAGCAGCAGTGCTGTCCGTGGGCTAATCCTGCAAGACTCACCACTCCCTTGGAGATCTCTGGTTCTCTCTACTGACTCTACAAACATTGTAGGCTCTAAGATCAGGTAACATGAATCAGGTGGCAAATTTTTCAGCTCTATATGGTTTTCAAACAGAGTTGCTTTGAAGATGCACCTAGCACTTTTATGACTGAATACACTCATATATCAATTTCTGGCAGAATTTTAAAGCACACCATTCTGAAAATAAATTAATGGAAGAAAAATGAGTCAAGGGAAGGATTCAGTTTCCTTTTACATGCATGACTCATTTTAATTACCATCCTGCAGGCAAATCAGTTAATTGCTAGAAAGAACTGATTATTTACTCCTTCTCTCATTAGGTAAAAGCCACTGCACAGTCAGACTGAAAAATCACAACATGAACTAAAACCAGACCTTGCTTTATATTTCTAGCATTTTTACTTCATTTTGTATTTTTATCCTATTTTCAAACTATATTTTTTGGAAAATAATGGTGAGTCTACATTGCTAAGTCACACTTCTCTTTTTTTAACATCTGAAATTGGTTACATCAACTAATAAAGCATTATAGTATCTATTTTTTAAACTAAGTATCCAGACGTGTCTCTAGAAATTTATGTTTAACTCAGTGAATTATGAATATTTTATTTCACAGGACAATTTAGTATACAGGGTTTTCTTCAAAGCACTTATCGGATCAAGGTTTGTTTTTATTTTACTATATGAAAAGGGATGTCAAACTAATTTTTCATGGAAGGGGAAAAAGGACAAAATTTTTTATTGCTTTTTTGGGTTGTGTGATATGCTTCAGGGTTTTTTTGTGGAACACTAGAAGTCATGCTAGAAAGAGAAGACAAAAATCAAACTGAGCCCTGGTGACATGGCAAGTGCTCAGCTAATGAAATCATGTCAAAACTAGCACCTGTAATTAACATACAATGGAATGACAATGATGAAAGCTCAAAAAACCATTATCTTTCATTCTATCTGAAGGAGTTGTGTATCCCAGCTGGGAAGGTATCCTTTTTTCTCTAAAGAAATCAAATACATATGTTGGTACTTCAGCCTGGAAATAAGACATGACAAGTATAAGTAATGCAGTCCCCTAGCTGTCCCCTATCACAATTTATTATTGAAGACTAATATATCTAGAAAAACTATTTGGATTTATGTACATTCTCACATATGCTGAGAATCTTCAAGATTGCATTATTTCAGGAACATATTATTTCATACAGCAGATGCCTCCAAAAAAGCATTCAAACTTGTGAGTGGGTAGAAACCCTAGGCCACTGGTTGCTGGAAAGGTAAGCACTGGTAGAGTCCATCTGACCAGCTAAATGTGGCGATAACTGCGTTGATGTGGAGGTGACTGCACTGCAGGAGGGACCATCCCACAAGCTGACAAGGGTAGAAAGTAAAGCTGGGTAGAAAGCATAGGTGACCCCGGCTGACATGACAGCAGTGTTGTCATTTCAACAATTTTTTTTTTTTTTTTTTTAATCAGGACTTTTTGCACTTCAAAGTGTGGCTCCTCAAGGGACAGTGTTCACAAGTACTGTATGGTATACAGATTAGCCAAAAACAAGACACATGATAGCCATTGGTTTCTGGCCTCTGTACAAATACACACAGCTAGAAACATAGCAAATCGTCTGACCAACAAGTGAAATGGCTCCGGCACCTGGGTCAGAGCAACCTTGGTATTGCCACAGGCTGGGGGATGAACAGATTGAGAGCAGTCCTGTCAAGAAGGACTTGGGGGTGTCAGTGGATGAAAAGCTGGATGTGATCAAGCAGTATGCATTTGCAGTCCAGAATGCCAACCATTTGGCTGCACCCAAAGCAGCGCGGCCAGCAGGGCAGGGAGGGGATTCTGCCCCTCTGCTCTGCTCTGGTGAGACCCCACCTGCAGTGCTGCATCCAGCTCTGGGGTCCCAGCACAGGAAGGACATGGAACTGCTGGAGTGAGTCCAGAGGAGGCCACAAAAGTGTTGAGAGAGCTGGGGCACCCCTCCTATGAGGACAGGTGAGAGATTAGGGTTTTTCAGCTATGAGATGAGAAGGCTCCAGGGACACCTTAACACACTCTCCAGTATCTAAAGGGGGCCTACAAGAAAGCTGGAGAGGGACTTTTAAAAGGATATGTAGTGACAGGAGAAGGGACAATGGCTTTCAACTAAAACAAGGGCAAATTCAGGTTAGATATACAGNATCCTAGCATTGACCTTAACTTTCTTACTGACACCCTATCTCAGTTCACTATAGATTTTTCTGGCTCTTCTCTGGTCACAGTCAACATCATCTTTGATACATAGACATTAGCAGGTTATTCCAGTACCAGTTATACCAGCACCAAATA
>VYXC01012855.1:67320-136167 GCA_013397175.1 Platysteira castanea
AGGTTAGATATACAGAAAATGGTTTTTACAGCGAGGGTGGTGGAACATTGGAGCAGTTTGCCCAGAGAGGTGATGGGTGCCCCATCCCTGGAAACATTTAATATCAGGTTGGATGAGTCTTTGAGCAACCTGATCAAACCTGTGCAACCTGAAGATCTCCCTGCCCACTGTAGGGGGTTTGGGCTAGGTGACCTTTAAAAGTTAAGTTCCAACTCAAAGTATTCTATNGAATTGTGACAGGTCTTTCCTCTTACTCTGCTATGTTGACAATTTATGTTGAGCTGATTATCTGCTGCGACTGTGTATTCAGAGTTGCCACATTTCCACAGAACATGCCCATGGAGTTATTATTATTTCTCATCAAGTTGACTTTGACTTCAGAATTTCCAACCTGTTCACATCACCATCTCTCTCTGTTATTTGTCATTCCACTACCTCCTGTATGCCACTGGCAGGGAAAGCATTGACTTTTTCCATCACTGGTGATTTTTAAACACTCTTTTTATGCTGCAGGTTAAACAAGAATAAATTCAGGAATATATAATGCCTCCACTGCCCTGAAAGCCAGGCTGCCTGACAACAGGGGTCCTTTAGGGCCTTGCAAGCTCTGGCTTTGTGACTCTCTAGAGGTTCACATGGGTATTGTGATTTTTGTCACCCATAAAATGATCAGTGAAGAGAGGGCAGCTTATCTGCAAATCCAGCTAAACAAGAACAACTCCATATTTATGGTACATTAGGCACCTGTCAGTTAGCCAGGTCAAAGCTGATACTTGGATTTTGCTATGGTTTACTTTGTGAACAAAAATGGTTGTTGAAAGGTTAAGTACTTCACCTAAGCCTATTACACATCTTTATCCATCAACTGAACTTGTCACTTCACATAAAAAAAAATCTAGAAAATTTCATCAGATCAAACCTGTAACAGTTAGCATTAGTTTCATACACTTATTCTACTGCCTGTTAGTTCAATCCCATCAAAGACAGCCCAATGTCATATACAAAGCCTGGCTTTTCCAGCGTTTCTATCCAGTCGACCCAGCACCTTTTCCCTGGAGGAAGAAGAGTGTCGTTTTCCAGGTAGTACCCACTGCTTGAGGAGCAAAATATTGCTCCCTACCACAACTTGATGCTGAAGGTCAGGGCTGAAACTACCAATGATGGGACCCAGTGACCATTCCCAGTGTATCACTGCCTGCTACTATCAATCTGCTCTTGCCTTCTCAGGCAGCAATGGCACTCTGTTCAGGGCTGACAGCACAGTCCACTCACACATCTGTACATTCAGCTGCCTTCCTAACCTCTCCTCCCCAGCAGTCCACAACAAAACACAGATCCAGCCCATAAGTCCATTGTACAATGTTAAGTCATCACATGTAATCTAATAAACCAGAGACAGAACACTTATGTCATATTCTAGCCTCTGAAACTTTTCCAGAAGAAAAAAAAAATAAATTGGTGGGAAAAGTGGTGAGGATGGGGATGTAAATAGCATTAACAGAACAGAGAACTTACTGCTCAGCTTTTCCAAATTTTCTTAATGCCCTTTCTTTGGCCTTGGTGATTTTAATGGATTCTGTTTACAGCTGTAGTTATTGGACTGGAGTCTGTTTTGTTACAGATTTGTAATAAGAGCTACAGTGTCTCTTCCAAATACCAACAACACTAATTATAAATTTCTTGTTGATTTTGTTCTCTCCATTACAGTTATGCCATTCATATTAATGCACAGACTGTAATGTGCAGTTCAATTTTCTTCTTCTAGAAAAAACTCAACAGCCCCAAGCACAATGATCAGTACAATCAAACTCAAGGGGCAGAGTCCTGACTGCTCCTAAAGATTTGTAGCTGACTCCTCAGTATCCAAAGATTGAAGTCACCTGTGAGGTGAAATAGGAAGGGACTAAGTTCTGAGAACACTGATTACTATACTCCCCTAACAAATTAAACCAAACATTATTAATGTAAAAACCAAACTACTATTTTTGTAATTTCAGATTTAATACAGATATACTGTGAATCCTAGAAATGAACAGGTATCTGAAGTTTAATAGGTGGCACTGGGAAGCCTTCTGAGTTGTGTCACGGCGAGCAGAGATACTCCACAAAGCTCTTAAAATTAAAAATCTACTGTATAGCTGCATGCAACAGCTAAAGACAAGGCTCTGGAACCCACAAGCCCTCTGGCAAATCTGTGCTCTCAAATAATTTACAAAAAACTGGATGTTCTTTCAGAATTTTAAGACAATTGAAAATGGGCATGTAGCAGCTACTGTTGGAAAAGGGCTTTAACTGTGACTACATCAACTATGCTGGATTGGGGTTTTTAATTAAATTTCCAGCTTACAGTTTCCATTCCTGCACATGCAGAACTAATTTCTTCTCATCTGTGTGATCCTAAGCATATATATCATGTATAATTTTGATGAGTGGAAACCATACATTTCAATCCACCTCCTTTTACCTTTCATAATACCTCTAAACTTAAGTCAGATCTCTACGGTACTGCAACACCATCACTGCCAAATGGGTCATCTGTCTTTCAACACTTTTCAGAAAAGTATTTTTTTTCCATTTTAGATCAACAGATTCACAAACTTGAAGCATAAATATATAGCTACAGGCTGTCTATAGCTATTCCTAGATATTAAAATTTTCATCATCAGTTCATGTTATAACGGATGGTGGTATTTTCCTAAGGTGTCACTAAGCAGAGTTTCACAGAGGAAAGGAAGATTACATCTCTTAAGTGCCAGTCAGCTTCTGAGATAACTTTGAAAAAACTCAAAACCCTCATCGGCAGAAACTCAACACTGCATTATTGCCTTAAAAAAGAAGCTCCAGACAACATTAAACAGCAATCCCTCCTGAAGAGAACAAGAAGTAGACAGAATGCACACAGTGTTATTTAACATACTCCAGTTCCTTTTTGCTTTCTAAAACCCAAAATGAAAACTGTGTCCTTTCACCATAATAACTACAGTTCTCCTGAAAATATCTGAAAGTGTATCTCAGACAGTTCTGTTATATATATATATATGGTGTATCTGTTACATAGACTTGCCATGTTTTAAGAATTGGAATTTGTGTCTTCAGTGCTATATTAAATAAATAAATAAGTTAGTTAAATGAATAGAATTAGGCTTCTGCAAGTGACTGAAAAATATGCCCTGTTTACTTGGTATTGCAAGACAACTTCCCTGTACTGGACACACTCTCTGAAGATGCTGACATGCAGACTCAGAATGTTCTTCTTCTACCGAAGTCAGATCAACCATTAAAAAACCCTAAACAAACAAACACCCCAAAAAACCAAAACAAACCAAAAAGCCCCAACCAAACACCCAAAAAAGCCAAAACAAAAAAAAAAAAAACATAAAAACCCGCACAAAAAAACCAAAAAAAAAAAACAAACCAAAAAAAACCCCTAAAACAAAACATTAAAAACCCCCCAAACACAACAAAACAACAACAACAAAAAAAAACCAAACAGCAACAGATGTCTTAAGTAAAACTCTCTCTCCTTTCATTATTATCTACACCCATTTCTTTCTCAAATTCTTAACATAAGCTTTATTACCTAACTAAAAGAATAATAAATGAAAGCTCTGAGGAACTGACAGGAGTAGGAGATAAAACAATTCAAGGTACTAAAGTGAAAATGCACCCTTTTGAAGCAATTATCTTCATTTCAGCTGAAACAAGACAGATGCTCCATTTAGCAGGCATAATTTCAACACAAAAATCAATATTTGAAATTTTATCAAGAAACTGACACGACTCAGTTTTCTGCTATTCTGTTCCTATCAAAACAAAGGAAAGTCCAATTTCAAATCTAATTTTGCATCATCTGTTTATAAGATGAAAACAAAGTTACTATCAGAGTCTGTTTTAAAATAAAACTGTTAGTTCACAGAATGTGCTTTAAATTTTCATGTTAAAAAAAATCCCTAGTTATAAATGAAAGAACAACTGATACTGCACATGTTTTTCTAGTTGCAAAACAATATCCTTCACTTATGTTTCAGAATACTGAGGTTTCTTAGAAGCACTTTTTCTCAGTTGCAGCCATGCCAGAATATGGGTAAGTTGAGGATTTGGTTGCTTCTTGAAAAGCCAACCCACTCAAAGCATTCATGCAATTAAAAAGCCTAAGAGTTCAACAACGGAATGAATAAAGTAACTGTAAAAAGGAATGAGCTAACTTTGCTTTTAGAACTTTTAATTGTGTTCATTTTTGGGCAACATTCTTCTTTCTAAAGTATCAACTGTAAATGCACAAACCATAAATGAAAGCAGACAGAATCACAGAAAGCTTCTTAAAATTATGAAGTAAGTGAGTGCCTCATAACTTCAAAATTTGCATTTACCATGGATAATTAATTTAATAAACCACACTTCCTGGCAGTGTGCCAACCCACCTCTTAAGGAAACACCAGGAGACTGTATGACTACAAACTCAGTTGGTCACTGAGTTATCTCAGAAGTATTGTGAATAATAGTCATTAATTCATAAAATATATAATTATGAGGTTTAGGAAAGGGAATGAAAATAGCTCAGGTATTCCTCTTGTTCAAAAAATTTTGCATTAACACTTCCCCATTTTTTAAAGCAGAAGTCATTTTTGTTTGTTTTGTTTGATGTACTTCATTGCCTATTGGTTACACTTAAAATTTCCAGGGAATGATTACATGAACCATCTCTTGACACCATCACACATGAAAGTTTCCCAGACATGGAGAATGAAAGGGTTAACTATAAACCTACACATCTAAGTAGATTCTGCATATTAAAATCAATATTCAGCAAATATTTCTATTACAACTTCTAGCACAAGTTCAAGAACTAGTGAACTTTAGCACTAATGAAGCTAAAGTTCATCTAAAACCAAAACAAACCCCACAAATGGTTCCCAGAAACTGGAGATAGGGAACAGTCTGCTCAGTTTAGGTCAGTGCAAGCCTGCTCATTACAGCATTGCTTTCTGAACAAAGCACCCTATTTAATTTTATTGTATCTGACGAATGCAATTTTTGGTATTTGATAGGGAAAAGTTCCAGAGAAAATTATTTCAATACAAAAATTAACACTGACGCACAGCCCACATTTTCTTCATTTCATTATCACCCTGCTTCTTTGACCTAATTTCACCACTATTCAAAAAGGCCATTAAGAGAAGTTTTGTTTTCCTCATAAATCATCCCACCAACATTTGATCCTTTTGACACTTTCTTCTTAATTCCTGTGAGTCCATCAACAACTTTTCATAGCAGGTGTCTTGAAATGCCTGCATTTCAAACAAATGTAAATGTACTCCAGGACAAAGAAATGTTTACAAAACAGGAAAGAAACACTTTTTATTTCCTCCCCTTTCTTGGTCCCTAGAATATTTTTGCATACAATGGGAACTCATCTTTTTTCATTACTACCTCCAACTTAGATCTTATGTATTTTCCTAGTTCTTTAACAGTTTTTAGGTTTCTCAGACCCATTTTCTTTTTAGTTTAAACTGCATAGCTGCATAGTATTAAATAACATATTTCAAGTTAAAACTCAATAAACTTCTTCCTCTTACTTAATTTGGGAGGCTTGATGCTGAAGGAGGGATGATACTATGATGTCTATATCTGATGATATTTTCTTCATAGATTTCTGTCCTGAAAAATCATATATTCATTGTTCTGCATGCCAACTATGGTCAAACACTACTTTTTTCACGTGTCCAATCAAGCAAAATTAAGACTGTGGTTTTTTGTGAGACTCAAAATACATCTCAAAAGTTACCAATGTAACAATCACATTATTATAAATATTAAATATCATAAAAACCGCAACACACAACCATTTGCTTTTATACTATTTTCCAGACAGTACACGTGTTTAAAAATTTAACTATTCACAGATTTAAACAGCTATGTATCTCGTGCTGGAACAAACCAATGCGTAGGTGGTGAATCTTCCAGCTGAGCTGCACAAAAACATTAGTACACAGAAAAATAAGTGAAAGGGAGCCAAAATAACTCCCCTCTACAGGCAAAAACTCATTTAAGCATATGAAAAAACATAATCATTAGGGAAACTAGTTTATCTTCTGTTTCTGAAAGGATATAATAAATAACAGACACAACTACAGTGTGGCCATGTCCAGGAAATCTGTGAGGTCTCTTGGACCACACACTTCCTCCAGAAAGTCACACATATTAGTGATGAAGCAACTCACCCACCAAGGGCAATGTTCAGATCACTTACATATGGCTGGAAAAGGAGAGACAGGCATTCACCAAATGGTTACCAGCACATCAAGAACTACTACCATTGCCAGACTCAACGCCAGCTATTCCAGTGGCATTTGAGGATGCAGGAACAGCTACAGGCCTCTTCACAGGCTTGAACGCCCCGATAAGCCAATGCAACAGGAGAAACAAAACAATTTTTAGACCAAATCTTCTCTTGATGGTTTCATTTACTTCTTAAAACTTCAAGATGCGAAAGCCCTCAGAACTACAAAGCTCTCTGAGTCACAGTGGGTAAAAAGTGGGTATGGATCATATTGCGCCAGCCTAAAATGAAAAGGAAACCTACATGCAAAGGAAAAGGAAAACCAACTACTTCCTGATCATGTTAAATGACAGAAGAAGGAATATGAAATTTTTAATTCAACAGCTGATTCTCCTCCAACTGGCTGACAGGTTAGGTATGTCTGCCCTTTATGAAAACCAAATGTACCCTATCTTTAAAATAAGATAGATTACATAGGAGCCATGCAAAACCTTGGCTCTCAACAGATCCATAATCCAGGGGGATGGACCAACTACTGAATGATTTACTCCACTGTGATGGTATCTGAACGTCAAAGAAAAAAGGAGGGAAAAAACTAGAAAAAAAAAAATCAAGCTTCTGCAGCACAGACAGGCTTATGCTGACTATAGCCACATACAGTCGTTTTCCATTTTAAATCTTTATCTCAGTCAAATGAAAACACACACACATACAAATAAAAACAACTAAAATAAAGCATGGAAAAATTACGATTCAAAGCTTAAAACCAGCCTTTACTCACTAAGGACAATGCTGAGGAGCAACTTCCATTTATCTCTTGGTTCATAGATAAAGACAACTACTACATTACTAAACTGTTAATGGAGTAACAGCATGCACATCTTAAAACAACAGAAACACACAAATTTGAACTAGTTAAATTCAGAGCTACGAGGATATATAAGTCATCCAGGATCAAATCGTTAATTTAGATTTATATGCAAAACCAGAACAGTGGTGTACAGCGAAGAGACTTTATCCAGTTGCCATTTGTGAGCAGCAGACAGAAGAGGTAGGTGAACGTATTTATTGCTCTGTAAGCAGGACACAGCTTCACTGCAAGACCAGCATACAGACTACTTCTACCATCAGGCAATGAGATAAATGCAAATTAAGAGATACACTCTGCTTCTCTCAAGCAAAATCAAGATGCCTGTGGCTATCCAAAGACAACAGAATACTCCCTGTCCTGAGCAAGGAAGCTCACAAAGAGGGGCCACCAGGGCGAGAGATCTGCAGGCTTTGCCAGGACGCTCCAGGAGGAGCCCAGATTTTGGAGTTCCTCTGTTGAGCCCCAATATCCACCCTTGCACTGCCACTTGCATCTTCTGCCTTCTTCTCTATTTATGACTACAGTGCCCCATGCACAGGACTCTTCTAGACATCTCTGTATATTAAGCCAGTGCTTATTTGTTCCTACTCAGTGTAATAGTTTTTTTGTTATTCTTCCCTTTAGAAAAAAATGTTTGACCATACCTGGCTTCCTCTCTAAATAAGAAGATACATAGTCATGTTCTGAGCTTCTGAGGCTGTGCAGAAAACCACAGGAAACAAACTTTAGAAACAAAACCCTGCTTTCTAAAAAAGAAACGTCATTATTTCTGAGAATTTTACTGAGGAAGGACACATAATGGTCTAAGTCAGCCCACAAAAAATAAGTAGCAGATAATTTTGTTTCCCCCCAGACTGCAAACCACTTCACCACACACTGGGACCGGAATCGCTCATTCCTCAATTATCAAACCAACATCTTCCTCATATGAGCTGCAACATCTGAAGACCTTTGGAGATAATGTGGAGTATATTATACATTTGCAAAGATGGTTGTACATATACTGCTCTCTTCAGCTGATAAATGATGCCTCAGGCCAGACAGACACAAGTCTGACGTACTGGATTTTAACTAGCCAGCGCCTCTAAATAGCATTTCACATTATCAGATACAGAAGAATACAACAGAGTAATGATAGCACTGATATTGATCAGTCTTTGTCTTTGTTCAGTCCCTCCAGGAGAAGAAGGTACATTAGAAAGAGAGATATTTGTTTTCCAAATTATTTGGTTTGTTTGAATGAAATACAAACTCTTCATTCTCACTGGGAAAAAAAAAATTACTCAATGAGTATCTCAGGCCAATGAACAATCAATCGTGTTAGCTGCCTAGATACAATGCCACTTTTCTTTTTTTCTTTTTTTTTTTCAGCATAACTCAATAGCAAAAGGCTAAATGGAGAGAAACCATTAAAAAGATTATTTTTTTCTTAACTGTTTTCACAGATCACATATAAAGTATGAGCCTCTCAGATACCTGAATCTCTGGCAAAGAACCTTGCACTATTCTTCAGCTAAAAGACAGTCAGATTTCTAAAGAGTAGCTTCAGGTTACCTGGCACACTTGTAAGTATAATCAGTTAAATACAGTTGAATCTTCCTCTGTCCATACAAGAGAGGTGTTTCAGTGCAAAAGAAGAGCTGGAAAACTTTACTGCCTAAACAGAATAGTTTCCTTTATCAATTCCAAAATACTCAGCTGTGATGCTTTTGACTGTAACTATTTGAATTTGGCACAGCTTTAATAACCCTTCAGAGAAGAGAATTCTATTTGCTATATGCAAATACGTCATCAGTTCAAATATTTGCAGGTATCAATGATGATACTTGAATAAAAGAATCCTTCTAGGGTTTCCTACAGTCTATTCTTAAGGCAGTCAGAAAACAACTTTGCTGTAGTAACATTAATTAATGTTCACCTGGTGTGTAGAGATCAAAGTAGTTACTATATACAAACATCCCAACAATAACAAAACAGCACTCACAGTTATTTACAACAAACCTCAACAGCCTCACCTACATAAACCGAAATGTTGCCTTTCCTTTCCCACCTCCAAAGCCACACACTTCAAATAAAGCCCACTCTGGTATGTCAAGCAAACTGTATGGAGTTTAAGTATGATCAGTTTACCAGAACAGCAGGTGTAGTTACAGGTTGCAGAGGCTCAGGAAGGAACTTCCTAATACCTGCATGATCCTTGCCTCCTCAAACCAGACTCCACTGCAGCAGCACAGGACAAATTTGGGAACTCAAACACCAGTAACACAGAACAGCCTAATACCTGGTATAAAACATATTCACTGCCACTATAATCACTGGACAGACTTTCCACCTCCCAGTAAAATTGCTTTCCCTCATACGTCAAAACACTGAGAAGAGGAACATTAAATTGTTTATTTGGTATTACAAGAATAGAGGAAACATTTATGGGGTACAACATGAAGAAGCCTACAGATAGACTCTGGAGGGAAAAGCACTGTTAATTTAACTCATACTCACTCTGGAAAACCAATTCAAAATGCGTTAAACATATTAATACCTAAAACATATTAATACAGAAAAGTAAAGAAGGCATGTGCAACACATGGCTGTGTGTTCATTAATGCCAGATTACCATTTGGCGTTACTATTTTGTATAATCACCATGCAACACAAATCTATGCCCAAGCAAGCGCAGACACAAGCACATTTCTGTCAAGTCTGCCTGAGTTCAGGATGCTGTGTTCATGCCAACATCATATCAGCTGAAAAAGTACAAACAATATCTGTTTGGGTATTGTCAGAGTCACAGAGAGATGAACAATATCTGACAGAGCAGAAGACCTACTAGTATAAGGTTAACATTAAAACTGGGGATGAAAAGTTACGTTTACATGAGACATTTGCATTGTGTGTTTATAGGTTTTGATCAGCTGACAAGTGCCCTAAAGATGTACCATTGAATCAACAATCTCAATCAAGCCAGTAAATCAGCGTCCACAGGGTAAAGAGAGAACAGCATTCTCCCCCCTCTATACTGCTCTGTCAGAGACCTAAATGCTTTCAGCTTTTTCTCTAAGTCTGCAGGGAATTTCATGTAGTATGTGTTCATGTAAGCAGTTAAAATGTATCTATAGTAGAAAGGAGATGGGCAAAAAACCGAAAAACTTTCATATTAAATACAATTTCACACACGCATAGGAGAAAATAAATCAGAAAAGCCAAGTTAGGATTACAGACATAGCTGCTTAGATTGCCTAAATGAGACAATATGTATTATCTCATCTGGCAGTTTAGCATGACTGCAATGAAACATAATTTGCAGTTGACGCCAACTGGCAGGAGACAAATGTTCATGGTAATCTTTGTGTTTTATTAAGAAAGTACTTCTGTCTTAAATTATATGGAAAATGGATTGGAAGCTTTCAGTCTAAAAAGTACAAGGGTTGCAGATGCTACCCTGAGCTGTTAACTTATAGAAAAATGTGTCTTGAGTTTTTAAAATTTAAATGGACAAATCTAAAATTATGCCAGGTCAAATCTTCTACCCAGTACCTCTGTCTCAAAGAGCAGCCAAAAGCAGATGTCTGGGGAAGAGCATAAGAATAGTGTAATCGTTTAGTCATACTTTCCCCAAATACGCTTTCCTCCAATAATTTGCAGCTCAGGGACTTTCAAAGCCAGAGGTAACGCTTATGTATTTAAAAATCCCTTACAGACTCTTTTTTCCATTAATTTTGTCCAGTTGCACTTCGAATTGTTATAAATTTTCAGTATCCACAACATCCTGTGGAGTTACACAGCTTAATATATATGCAGGACAAAACTCCTCTTTTTGCTATTCCAAACCCAACACCTGCTAGTTTCATTTTCATGCTCATTAGTTCTTGTACTGGGAGAGAAAACGAACAACTTATCCCTAAGCCCCTTGCCATGCCGTTCATGTTTTTATAAAAGTATCATCACATCCCAGTTGTCTCTTCTCCTTACCAATTTAACCGCTGAGAGAGTCATGGTGCTGAAAAGAAGATCCTCATCGTGTCAGTAAGTATGAAGAGGATCCCATTTTGTTTTACTCTACATCATTAAAGCCTCAATGCAAACATATTCTTAACTGGACAAACAAAATAGAAGTGAAGTAATGAAAGGTAATCCAAAAAAAAGCAACAAAAGTAACTGGTGTACAAAACCCAGCACCTGTGAGGTGAAAAACAGCAGGCTACAATAGTTAATAAAACACAATATACAAAAAATAATTACTTGCTTTGTCCTAGACAGATGTAGGATGAGCAACTGTGGTATTAAATTATTACAGGAAAGGTGTGAATTGGGTAACACACAAAGAAAATTTTCACATGTCATGATGATGTAAGCGAGACCACTGAGTTCCTTAGAACAAGTCACAGATGACAGATATGGATGATCCTAATCCGAGGCAGAAGAAGGGGGTAGATGATGCCATAAGGTCTCTTCTAGTCCTATCTTTGTATGATCTTCTTGGGATGTAAGGCAGAACCTCTTCTTCTCAGTGATTTAACAACAAAATAAAAAAGGGGGGTTAAAGGGAGCTACAGGATTGACTGCTCAGGAAAAAAAAAGAAGCTACAATCTGCTCACAAATAAAACACTTATTAAGACTCTTTCCTTGACCAAATCCAAGCAGCCTGTGGAAAGAATGAGGCACCACCAGCCAAGAGCTGGAGACATTTTGCTGAAAATGTGGACTTCTACTCTCCCACCTCGCGTAGACATTCTTTAAATCTGGCTGGGAAGCACAGGCATACTATGCAGAGTACACTACACATGAGTATGTGAGACAGTCCCAGTGCACCCTTAAAGACTGTTTATCTACTGTGCAAGGCATACAAGGAGCAACAGAAAAATAAGGTAAACTGTTGATACAGGCTGGTCAAGCACCAAAAATTTAGAATATTCCTAAAGCTCTGTTTTAGACTGGACTTTTACTCTTTCATGCTAACATGTAGCATTCTTGCATTAACCAAGCTCAAGAAAGGCTGGATATTTCTGCACTCCAAATTTGGCTGCGATAAAAGGCAAGCTCTAATTCAAGCTGTCACGGCTGTCACAGAATGTGGTCTGGGCCACTTAGATGTAAAGATTGGTTGAAGGTAATTGCACTGATTTTATGCAGTCATAATCATGACTAATGATTGAATAAACATGTATGCACAACACAAACCTCATGGACATTTTTGCAAACTGGATACCTCTGCTAAATGATCTACCATCTCAGCAGCACAATCAGCTGAGCAGTCTGTGGAGTATCTTACACGCCAGCTGTCGTGTACTATGCCTATTAGTAGCTTAAAAAGCCCCTAAAACAGAGAAAAATGAGACATTTGTTAACTCCTCAAAGGTAAACCACACCAGAGAAAAACTAGCCTGAAAAAAATCAATGCAGAGAGAGAGTGAAGAGACATAAGAATGCACAAAACTTTTACTATTATGCCAGCTTTATCCCACCACTTATGTTGAACTTAAAACAATTTTCTAAGAGCACAGAAGCATATCCACAAATATGACTGAATATAAAATTAAAGTATATGCTATTTCCAACATGCAAATTAAAAGAATACATTGCCATATTTAAACTAGAACTTACATTTAAAATTTTCTTGTAAACTTTAAATTACTCAGACCTGCCTGTGCAGAATGACATTCAAGTTTTATCAGGTGGCTATCATGGAATAGAGTTACAATTGCCAAAATTGTCATGATGACCATGTATACCTATTGCCTTATTTTCTGAAATAAATTTCATCAAAGGCTGCAAGAACTAGAGTATTTGCACAAGATATTATGCAATATTTATATTTCAAGCATAATTCAGTACATATTACTCATCAGTACTCAACAGTTGTGCAGAAAGATGCTGCCATTCTTTGCACACAAAGAATTCCATCAAGATATTCTGTACAAATATTGCTTTAGTTGTCATGACTGTACTCACTCTCCCTCGTAGGGATGGGGAGAGAATCAGAAAAGTAAAAATTATAAAACTTATGGGTTAGAGACAAACACTTTAATAGACACTTAAGTAGGTAACCAAAAGCCATGCACACAAGCAAAGCAAAACTAGGAATTCAATCAATGCTTCACGTGGGCAGGCCAGACTTCATTGACAGTAGAGCAGCACTCTATCACAGGTAACAGTGACTTGGGAATACAAACACCATCACTGCAATCCCCTTCTTCTTCTTCTCCCAGCTTTATTGCTGAGCACAATGCTACTCGGTGTGAAACATCCCTGTAGTCAGTTGTGGTCAGCTATCCTGGCTACATCTCCTTCCAACTTCTCGTTTACCCCAGTCTACTTGGTATCAGAGCACAAGAAGCTGAAAAGTTCTTGACTTGGTGTGACTACAGCTCAGCAACAATGAAAACATCAGTGTGTTATTAAAATTAGTCTCATACTAAATCCAAAACACAGCACTATATCAGCTACTATGAAGGAAAATAACTCTAACACAGCTAAAATCAGAACATCAGTAAACTCCCAATATCTGATAGAATATATGTACTCCCATCCACAGCATCTTCTCTTCTACAGATACTTTAACTGCAGGAACAGTAACTATATTTACAGCATTGTATATATATATGTGTGTGTATATATATATATATATGACTTATTAAATATTTAATTTAAAACCCATCCCTTTATTATTAAAGTATTTTTGGTACTGCCTTCCCTCCACAAACTTACTATCTGCAGATTATGTATTGAAGCAATACACACATGCTAAGAGACAAAACAAGAGTACATCACCATTAAAGTTGAATGTATCTATCAACATTTAAAACTGGTGCTTTATCACCACCACCCTCTTCAGTGAGGAGGTCAGGTTTTGACAAATGAAAGTTTAATGAAAAGTCTGAAAAATCTGTTTACAGTGATCCCAGACACAAGCCTTGCAAGATGCAATTCACTGACCTCTGTAAACCAATTTGGCTTTCAGATAATCTCCCAGTGAATACTATTGCAAAATCTATAAACATAGATGGCACCAACTGGCTCCCTATCTTCCAATCTCAGCAGAAGATCAAAAAAATACAGAGACTGAATTTATCTTCCCACATCACAGGTGATTCTTTCCAAACAGGTTTAAGGGATTATGCCTGAAAGCTGAACCAAGAAAGTTCTGTCACAACTACCCAAAGTCTCAACCACCCTGAGAAGTCACACTGCTCACATGAAGCTGATTTTAAAACTGCATCACTTTTAATAAAGTAACGCAGCATTGAGTTCAGACCAGGCTCTGGTTATAATTGCTACAGTTACCATGCTGACCATTTCTATTAGCAGTAAACCCAGAGGATTTTCTCCTAAAGCACCCTTACAGAAAAACCTACTTGGGATCAAAAGGAATTCTGCAAAATGAAAAGGCTGACAACCTACAGTCAAACTTTAAGGTATCACTTGTACTATTAAAGCATAGCATATTATTTTATCTACAAAACTTACTGCTATTAATCTGCATTAAAGAATGACAGCATAAATACTTACTGGTAAATTGTCAGAAATTACGCACAAGAAGGCATACAACATATGCAATGTTGTGTCAGCAAGCATGAAGATCACTTAGTGAACTCTAAAGCTAATTCTGTGTGTGTAATTAAAATTCAAGACATATTCACCAGTAGATGTTAGATAACATGTAGAACACATGAATTCAAAAATACCTTCACAGTCTTTAAGATGACAGTATTAAAACAAAGAAACTTGAAATAGAGCAGTGACACCAATGACAAAGGAGACGTACAGCTGCTTCAGCAATATTGCTTCATTGATTGTTTCTCAGCACTAGAAGCTGTTAAAGGTGAAAACGGAAAGATTTGAAAATCAACTAAATTAAGCCTTCCTTGTGTGTCTGGGTTCATTTATTATAGTACTCTCACTGGCTGCAAAACAAAATGATGCTTTCTCCAAGGTATTTTTTCCTCTTTTTATAGTATTTCATTCTCATAGTTTATCATTTAGTTCCTGTGTTTTCACCCTGGGCTTCAGAGAAACCCTTAAAGAAACCCCAAGCAACAACATCTAAACCAAAATACATAAGAAATGTTTCAGGGAAGAAATTGCTGCAGCGTTCCTCTCACACAGTAATGTCTTAAATATTCTGGATTCTCCTTTGAAGAGCCCACATCTAACTTTGCAATAGAGCTCCAAGCTGAAAGAGACAGTGTGATTATGAGAACCAGAAGAAAACAAAAACTGGAGAAATTAATCTTAAGCAACAAACCATGCTTTTTTTTGGGTTGGGTTTTTTTTTTATTTTTTAAAATACATCAGTGAATCAGAAACTGGAACCTATTGATTATGTAAACAGCACAAGAGCCTCTAAATATCTTTTGCTGTGATTTGTTTATGCTCAGTCATGGATACTGTAACTGTCCAACTGCTATATATATTGCCATAGTTCAGAATTTCAGATACATTCTGGATCCACTCACATAGACTGGGTACATTTGCAGTCATCTGTTTGCCATTGCAGCAAATTTAGAATTCAATTACTTTTCCACTGTGGATTTAGTTTTCTTTGGAATTACCTTCCACAAAAAATCTTTTAGCAAAATACTTCTAGGAAAATTGATTACTCTCTGATTAACTGATGTTGAAACACCTATCCACAGTTAATGTCTCGCCTCCTAGAGTTGTAAGGAGAAACAAAGGCAAATGAAAAAGAAATTAAGACCTCATATCCGCATTATTTTCCAAAACACATCACCTTCTGTCAGCAGTATAACATGAAAATATCACTTTACTTAGAAGACAGTAAAATAATAGAACTTGTTTAGACAGCTTTCACAGTATCTGACCACATCTCCTGAGCAATTTTAAAAGGCAAGAGATAACAACACTATTTTTTTAATCTTGGCTTTACAAATGCCCTACATTCACCTTTATTCCCATTCATTTGTATGTAGGACAGTGATTTTGGAAGAATACATCCTATTAGTTCCACTTTCCCAGGGCAGATTTTAGGCACCATTACTCAGGAGAATCCTGTCAATTTTCAAGAAAGCTGGAAAGCCAGAAGGGAGAAATAATCTAAGCAAAAGTCTTTGGTTTTATTTTAACAGACTTGTCAACTGGAATCACATCAGCAATTGTATTTGCATCAAAAAAGGGCTCTGAAAGCCAGTAACACCTTCCAGCTGCTTGCCACCTCTACCCTTGTTCTCAAATGAGTTCAAAATGCTGACACCCCAAAATGATTGATCCCCTAGGCAGAAATCAGAGAAATGGGAACTCTTGTGAGGGAAGGGAGGCACCGAAAATACAGAGGAAAGTGGCACAAGGGAAGACAGAGAAAGCCCTTGTTCACAGGGACGAAATGGCGACATAAAACAGCTTCTCTCATCACCACCAGCAGTTCAGAAGTCGAGCTCTGCTCTCCTCCCCACAGGGTGGATGGTGTGAAGGGTCAGCCAACAAGAGGAGCTGTTGTGCCTGTGCCTGGGCATGAACATGCATGTGTGCGTAGGAGGTGAGGACAGTTAGGGACAGTGGAGCAGCCATCCTCACCCTCCCACTTCAAGCTTCAACAAACAGCTCTGAGGACAACAGAAGCTTCATCAGGGACTATTCCTACGTGGAGAGATTCGTCTTGTAACAAGTTGGGTTTAAGATGATGGAGGTAAAATTCCTAGAAACTGGTTTGCTGCCTGTAGTGGATAACCAGAAATTTCATATTAGCTAGGAGCTGCCATCCCGCGTTCAACACATCCCATTGTCACAACCACCACTTCTCTTTTACTGGGGAGCCCTCCAACAGGTACTAAATGTCTAACAAAGTAGAATTTTCTGGAAATGCAAATTTTGATGAATAATAATTCTGTTCTCCAAACCACTCAGGAAAACAATGAATCCTTCTTTTCATGTAATTATTATTGAAACAGCAATGTCTACACAGTATGGAAAATAAAATTCCAGGTTTCTTGCCTGGTTGCCAACTACACAGTCACCTGCAGCTCAGTCAGGTTCTGCTGATGCAATAACATGTAGCAGTTAGTAAGTCATTGTCCTACTGTATTACAGAACACCACAAGCAATTTTCACAGCTACAAGCTAGAACACGAAAAAGGATCATAGCAATTACTGGCTTCCTTTCACTCTTTGCCAGCAGGACTTCTGATCCTAACTTACCAGCCCAGCACAACCAAGAGTGTCTTAGAAGATGTGGAGGAAATATGCTTTGATTAAATAAGTAATAAAAGTAACTGTAACATTCTTACACAGCAATGCTGCATCCATTCCCGGAGATTTACAGTCATAAAAGAATATGACACACTACTACTACTTGCCTGATGTGCGGGTACATCATCATGCAAACATTTCCCAGAATGCTTAATAAAACAGATGATTAACTAAAAAAAAAGATAAAGTGGTCAATTTCCTACATACTGATTAAACCCAACCCATGACTCAGAGAGAAACCTCGTGAAGAAAGCAACAATGTGATTAAAGCTGGAGTGGCTGCAACTAGCACATGCATTGAAAAACTGAGCAATGGTCCCATGAAACTTTGTCTGAGATAAAACCATCTCATTAACAGCTGCCTGGAGAGTGTGCCTACACCCCGACCTAACAATACACGAACACGGATAAAATACTCTACAAAGTCCTAGAGATTAATTTGGATTATATTTTTGTAGTATGTTTTATTCAGAAAAGTAAAGTGGAATATCACTGACATTTCCTAATTAGCAACTCTGTGTGCACAGCATAAATTTAGGCCTCTATGAATTACCATAAGTACCATAAGGTTTCTGTGACCAAAGCAAACCCATGAAAACAATAGGGCCCCTTGCAGGTAGGAGCTTGAGCAGCCAGAACCCATCGCAGGACTGGGACCAAGCAGACATCTCCTTTAAGGGATCTGTAATGGTGCCTACGAATGTTTCCCTAAGAAAGCCAAACCTTGCAATTAACATATATAATATTTTCTTCTGAATGAGGTCAGCTGGAGCTTTGTAATTGTGCTAACTTATTCCTACTAATACATCTCTCATTAGGATGCACACACCCGCAGCGTCTCGTCTGCATAGTTCTGGCTTGGTGTAAACTTACTATGATGGTGCAACGCTGCTGCTCTGCCACCAGGTACTGGGAGCGTGTGCACTTGTCTGGACACAGCACCGCCAGCCCATGCTGTTTTACTTGATGTTGCTCCAGCGCGCCCACAACTTCTAAATTATGGGATCCAATCTCATCAGTGTGTTAGTGAGTGCCTTTGGAGTGACATCTAAACTACTAAAAAACGTGCACCGGTAACTTGTGTCACGTACTTCCTTCCCTTCCCTGAAGGCCCCTAAAAACCAAAATACTCTCACAGACACACAGACACAGACACACACACATCCCTCCCTCAAAAACTGGTCCCAGAAAACCGACGAGTATGAAGAACTCGTCAAAGATGTGAAGGCACCAAGGTGAGCTTTCAAGCCTCGCTTCCCGAGGCAGCTCGAGGAGAGTCTAGAAGCCCCCCCCTCCAGCCCGCGCCTCGTCCCCCCGGGAAAGGCTGCAGGTGCCCCGGCCGGGGGCAGCCTGGCTCCCGCTATCCCCGCTGCCCGTCCNTTCCCCGGCCTGTCCCTACCGCTACAGCTCTGGCCCGGGGGGAGCAGCAGCCCCGGCCGCCGCTAGGGCAATGAATGGAAGCGCAGCCAGCGGTCCCCGTCCTCCCTCCCGTCCTCCTAACCCCGCACAACTTCAGCGGGGCCGCCGCCTCACCTCTGCCGGGCAGAGGCGGCTCCTCCGCGCTGGGGCTCCGCTCTCGCCTCCGCCTCTGGCCCGCGCCCCGCCGGGCTCGTCCTCCTCCGCTCCCGCCGCGACCATGCACCGAGGGAGGAGGAATGGGATCCCGGCGAGGGCCGACCCGGCCGCCCCCAGCCGGAGGGAGGGAGCCGCGGCGAGGGGCGGGGAGGGACGGGACGCGGGCGCCCTGCCCAGGACCGGCCCCCTCACATCTGACGTCCCCTGCTCCCACACCGCCGGCCGCGGGGAGCGCCCGGAGCGGGGCCGGGCGGGAGCCGGGCCGGGGCAGGGAGGCACCGCGGCCATGGGCGGGCTGGTGTGCCCCAGTTACTGCCACAGCTGGGGACAGAGGCTCTGGAAATACCCCAAATAACCACCGCCCCGCCATCCCGGCGTTCGAGTAACCAAGGGTTCTCCATCTGCCCCGTCCGACAGGCAGGCCGAGAACGGACTGGGCTGCACGACTGGCAGTGTCAGGCCCGGTATAGCCTATTGTACTTTGCATCACGATCTGCCCCACCGGACCTAGCCATAGTGGATGCACTGAATGGAAAGCAGGAATGGTAAACAGCAACTCCTTCTGTCTCCAAATATTCCTCTTGGTGTAGACCTTCGGAAATACTATTTACATGGCATCAAAATGTCTAAAAAAGTCTACAATGCTTCTGTTTTCGAACTTTTCCTCCCCAGAACAAATATTTTCCCACCGATCTCCCTTTAAAATCATATTTAACACTCCTCCAGTTTCAAAGCAACACTCTGATGACCCAGGCTTTTCCAGAACTTTGCAATTTTTAAAATATCTTGAGATGTCTAAGGCAAAGCACATACGTGCTTAAATGCAGTGACACTCATTTAAAGCATCTGCAGGGAAAATTAAGGTTTAGGGTCGGACATGTCTCTGCATGCCTCTGCTGTCCCCCACTGTTGCACCCTTGTGTAATATGCTGATCGTTTTAAGTGGATGACAGGTGTCTAAGTTCGTACAGATCACCTCAGCGTCGGCTTCACTTGCTAGATTGGAACTGGCTGTTGGAATAGATAAAACCAGCTGCTAAGTTGGTCAATAAAATAAATCACTCCGAGTATCTCAGAGACATAAATGAAGCGCAACACTGCAAAACCTGATTTGCTGCAGGTAAAGCTGTCCTCCTGGGCAAAAGTAAGGAGTTCTCTTTGAACTGCTATCAAAACGATATCTTTCACAAACACTGCATTTACTTGAAGCTATGGCTTTGGATTGAAGTATCCTTCTACTGTAATGATACAGAGGAATCAGTGCAGTCTGACCCTGCTGACTGCTTGGGACTCCAAAGTCTTCAACTGTGCAAAAGCACATTCCCTCTGACTGGACCCAGTTGCTGGATCTGTGCTTTTTTTATTTGTGTCTGCTGCTCAGAAAACCGTAAGTCAGTAAATGTTTTCCCAAGTACATAGGTTGAGGAAGAAAAAACAAGTACAAAACTCCAAGAATTATGTTCCTATGGCAGAAACATTAAAAATGTATGCAGCTCTCTACACTTACTGAAAACAGAGCATATGCTTTCATGCCTGATTATTGTCCAAACTCATATCCTTACATTACTTTTCCTCTTTCTGGACAAGTCATCAAATGAAACATTCTAAAAAAAGTTTTATTAGAGACATTTTTGAATGTTCCCATTAGAGAGTCTGAAAATTCATTTTCTACAAAATAAGGGTGTCTTTGTAAAGCTGAACTCTCTATGACCTCTGAGAGCAGCTACTTTAACATACAATAGGAGACAACTCAATAGGTCTGTCCAAAAATAAACATCTCTTGAAAGAATATTTTAACCCTAGAGACTTCACACAAATAGCATACTGACAACATTATTCAATAACACAAAATTAACGTAGTAGTCATATTAGCTTTCAAAAACCATGAGGCCTTTTGCATTCCAGTTTTGGAGTGCACTTTGAGCCAATATCCACAATACATGGGTCTGATACTTCGGAATCAGTTTTTTTCTGAAATAGATACATGCTCCATGCTGTTTCAAAAAGAGAGAACCATGATGCTATGTCAATAATGTGAAAAAATGTATAAAGTCTGCATTGCAAATATGCAAACATCAGTTTTCTCACTATTAACTCTTAAAAAGATAAAGTGAAATGCTAATTGATTTAGTAAAACTTACTTAGAGTGAAAGGAAACAATTACTAAAGCATTCCTACTATCTTCATTTATGAAGTCAGCTTTTAAACACAGACACCCGCATGTGTCCAAATCACAGGTAAGTCTCAAAGCAATTTATAAAGAGTGATGTTGTGATGGTTGCTGCAGCAGTGGATCCAGCGGCAGCAGCAGCCTTTTCTTCCTCCTCCATTAATTGTTTAAAAATTGTTTGCTGTTTAAAAATACACAGTAGGAACAATTACACAGTGCTGCCATCAGTTAGTGGTAATGTGCAGGCTTAGCCACTGGCTAAAGTAATTACTAATGGGAATGATGACACCTGATAATAAGCAAATGATAATCCACGGAACACTATGATGAAGTTTTTGAGAAGCTCGTTACAGACCCACGGTATTGCAAGTCATACAAAGAGCAACCATGGCTTAGAACATTTTAATTTGGGCTAACGGATAGTTTGATCCCATTGGAGCCTGTCTGGTCCACAGCACATATTGTTACAGATACTTTTTACCATACTACCCTGGGTGCAGAAACTCATGTGTCAAGCTCCGTGCATCAGGTTATGGGGCTGAACAAGTCTGCAACTTAAAAAAACAGCCACGAGCAGGCAGTTTTCACAAGGACGTAGGAAGCAGCACACTGAAATCCCCTGATGCAGTCTGAAGGCCAAGGATTGTGACCCAGGCAGATCTAAGCATATCATATAATTTTCTTAATTTGAGCACTTCTTTATTTAGAATTGGTTGAGGAACTTGGTATTTCCTTCTATCGAAGTAGTGGGGTTCTAATGCTAACTAATTACTATACTGGCTTTGATGTGCAGCTCTAAACATTTTCATTTTGCTTATCTTAAGCCCAACTGCACAAACAAATAACTCATCACCAGAACTTAGCACATACGCATTATCCAAACAGGAAAGAGAGACGTCAAGCAAGCACGCTTTGGATTAAGTAATATATGAGATGAAAAAGATGATACAATGTTTTTTCCTCTTGCTCATAGATCTTTCCAAGTATTAACTTCATAGGCATTAATTTGTTTAGACAGTTTTCCTCCCTAAATATTGGTTTACTTATAACCCCAGATAGTAATACCTGACCTCATTTTGACTGATCAATTTAAATTCTCCACGGACTGTTAGAATGAAGGATTATTTTACCCTGAAATTTCCTGAAGTTCACCTGAACAAATACAGCCTTGGATGTGGCCCAGAAAACATTCTCTGAAGGTTGTAAGAATAGAATATAGACAGGGCAGACAAAACAGGATAGCAGAAAGTACAACCAAAGAGACTACGACATCCAAATAACTAGCAAATAACATACAGGTTGGAAAGAAGAACAGATATTATTTGGCTCAAAATAAGGTTCTCACTTAGCCTGTGAATAGCCACTGGAAACTATTAAATATATTGGAGAAGATACAAAAATTTCTATATAGAGTGTACAAAAAGCTAAAAATGAACAAAGTGAATATCATGTGTGCATACTGCAATTAGAAGTAGTTGGACTAAACAGCAAATTAATTTCAACTTTTTAAGCTTCAGACGTATTCATACTACATTTGTTCCCTCATTTAATTCACTTTTCTGTTGCTTTTTGTTGGTGGTATTTTGGTTTTATTTTTTAAGTGGCTGCTGTTCCAAAATCTCACTGTGGAGGAATGGAATAAATTTCAATATTCTATTCAAATGAATGATCTAACTACAGAAACACACAGGGAAAAATTATTTTTTGAGTAAAATAATGTGAAAGAAAATGCTACATTTGGAACTTATCCCAAGAACTCCAATGAAAATGGAAAAAGAGGAGTTAAGGAGGCAGAAGATGGTGGGAAATACATAAAAGGGAGGACTCAGCTCTGGAAAAGTGAGAGGAAAATGAGTTGGGACATGGGTGTTATTTTATTGTGGGTTTTTTGTTCTTCTACCCCAAAGAAAAGTAAGATGTAAAACATCAGCTGAAATAAATCTTCAAGAGAACGTGTCTTTCTCAAGTAACACTTGGTTTTGTTTGCAGCTTGAGAAATTTCAGTTTCTGTAAGCACTTAGCTATGACATTTAATTTTTCAGTAGTTCATTGCTCTAGTGTCAACCAGTATATGGTGTTACAGAAAAGAATTTGATCTCTCTACTGTATAGCTAGTGACAGTAGGGACAATAAAAAAGAAGATATTTGAAGAATGGGGAAACCCATCTGTTCGCACTGGACACTTCAGGAGCAAATGGGAAATGAGAAGAGGCTGCGGTTAAGCTAAAAAGTTCATTCAAAATTAGCACCTCATGTTGGTAGACAATAAAAAAAGGTGCAAGAGCATCCACAGTGGGTAACAGCAATACTATATTGAATTGATAGATTTCAGAGGAAAGGAATTTATAGCTCAGGCCAAAAATAAAGTTTATGTCAGAACTGTAGCCATGGATAAAGAAAAATTACTATCTCGAAGTTGTTATGTACAGAATCGATGTACAATATCTAGACTTATCTGCACATGATGACCTAGGGAAAGATCAGTGCTGAGTAGCAGAAAACGGAGATGTCTGCAGAGAGAAAGGAAATGGGAAGAAGGTTTGGAAGGAAAGGCTGGGAGCTGTCTTAAACCACACTGAATTTGAATTGATTATTTAATTTCAATATACCCAGAGACGTATCTTGAGACTTCCATCTCTACAGGAGAAAGAAGTCGAGGGTGACTCAGGAAAGCTAGTTTAATAACCTATTTAGATACAAAGAATAAGTGAAAGGAACAAAGGACAGGGCTGCCTGAGTTTCTGGGAAAATGATGAAAAAAACACTCTTCCAGACATACAGACCAATGCAAGGCAGCAGCAGGCATTCATCAAAATAAAAACAAATTGAAAAAATAAGGTCAGTTAAAACAGTGTCTCAGAGTCTGAGACCTTTAAAAAGAAAGCAACATGACAAGAGACAAAAGCCTGTGGTGGGTGTCAAGAGATATCTGTTGACCCTGGCTGAGCATTCTGAGGTCTCACATTCCAGCTCTGAACCAAGTTTGGTGTTTTGGGGACACTAACTGTTAAACTAATTTGGGACTCTGCCAGTATGGTACAATAGAAGAATCTACCACTGTATTTTAAGAAGGCTGTAATTGAATGCAGACACTCAGGCTCACTGAAGGGATCCAGATTTATCACTGTGTCTAATCTGTATTTTTGAAACACATATTATTGTAACTAGTATGTAAAAAAAAGCTGTCTAGCCAAATAAATGCTGCCTGACACAACAGCAGTAACAGCTGTTTTATCTCCTTTCCCATAATTTGATGCTCTAGGACAGAGAATATTTTAAAGTGCACTTTGATGCAGTAATTAATGGGAATTTAAATTAACAGTATCCTTCCTACTGAACAAACCAAGACATCCATTAGGTATAAATAATTAAAGAGACTGGGTTTTAAATATGATATTCACCTATTGAAATTCCCACATTAATAACCAGCTATGCTAATCTAATGTCCTCAGGAGTACTAAGACAAAACATATAAATTCAAATGACTGAGAAGGCTACTATGCATAAAATATTTGAAATTACTCTATCAACTCATATATCCAGTTGAAAAAAAGCAACTCTGATACCTTCTTCAACTACTAGCTTATTTATTCACAAATGAGGCATTTTCTAGGACTTTTTCCAAAGTATCCTACAGTTCTGTTGGCAGTATTACAAATTATAAAGGAAATAGCCTAGTGCTATTTCTAGGAATTATATATCTCAAAAATGTTTAATGTTTCATTCATCAGTGTTAACATCATTAGAGATAAATCTCAAAGACTGTAATATTGCCAAGCTTTTTAAAGAAATTTAAAACCTGAAGAAATTGCTTAAGAATTGGGAAGCTTCAGTCAAACTATCTAAAGAAATTCAGTGACAGTCTTGTTACTCCGTATTCCTAGTTCTATAATAACTGCTTAAAACTTTCTTCAGAATTAAAATGGGCATCCTGAGCAATCCCGATTTAGGAATAATTCAGACATGATTACACTAAAGTTTCCTAGGCACCACAGCACATCAGTGGAGAACCAGAGCAGCACAAATCAGAGCAGTTGTAGACACCTACTACTCCCACTGGCAGTTTTTGCTGGTTTTGAGCTAATTTCCACACATGCCCCACATTCAAGGATAGGAAGTGGATTCCTAACATATTTTATGCTTATCTGGATGCTCAGGATTGTACACACTGACCATGGCATTGCCAGGATGCAAAAGAAGGAACAAACAATGATACAGATTATTTTTTGTTGGGTTCCCCTTTGTTTTGGTCTGGTTTGGTTTTTGTTGGATTCCCTTTTGCTTTGTTTATCCTGTAGACGATCACATTTCTACACTGAGCACTCTGATAAAATTGTCCTTACAGAAGTTATAATTGTGCCTTCCAGCCCAGGAGTTTGAATTAGTAGTCTATCCTCATCATCTTCTCAGCCATCTCTCATATAGTATTTTAGGATAATTTTTAAATTTCTTCCCTGTCTTGTCTCATGTGGCTCTAGTTTCACTGCTTTCCTTTCCTGCTGTTATCACAAATGTAGACACTCTTCCTACTTCTAATATGGATATTACGAAATGATCACATCCATCTCCAAAGAAGGTTAAATAAGCTTTCTATTTCCAGACAGTGTAAAAGAAGGATGGAATCCTGCCGGTAAACCATACTGTCTTGACTCACACTTCCACCCTTGATTGTTGTTTCTCCCTCAGAAGCCTTTACTTTCTGTTTTGAGGCTTATTGATTATAAATCCAAATTGGACAGCACGCAGTCTAGCACTTTTGCCAGCACAATATATTTTGGTTTATCCAGAAATCTGAAAATAAATTAAAAACAAAAACAAAATACAAAAGGAGTTGTTCTATGTTTAAATTTAAGCTTCCTGAGAAGTAACTCTTCGTCCACCTGCTTGGACCTTGACACAAGCTATTCCAACACACTCAAAATTAAAATAACCCTTAACCTTTGGAGGACATATTGTACAGCAACATCTTCATTAGGAGAATGCATTAAATTTTTTCCAGAAGGTAGTTAGCACATAATATATAATAAAACAAACAAACAAACAAAAACAACAAAACCTTGAGATAGTTTTAGCTATAGAACACCTGAAATACCCATCAAATATGAATTTTAAATTATAATGTTACAAGTCAGACATACTCTCTCTGAAAAAAAGCCTCTGACAGCATTAACACATCCTGTGGGGCTACATCATGTTCATGTTTATGGCCTCACAAGAGCACTAATCTGACATGTGTCAGATTAAAGAGATTCAGATGTCCTAAGCAGCCTGGGGGCACACAACTGCACGTCTCTTCCAAAGAACAACAGATATGCATGTAAATACTGACAATAATTTGGGGATTCTGTTTTAATGTGGAGGATCACATACAGTCTACATAACCTGGGGAAACCTGGGTCTTGCTGAAAGAAAAGATTTGTAGATTGGAAAAACGCTTTTTAAGGTTGAAGCATGTATTTTTGATATGGCCTGCATACTGACTGACACCAGTAGGCTTTTCTTTGTCAATCACTAATCGCAATTATGAACGAACAATTACAATGTAGCAATTTCCTTGTAACTGGGCAAACTACAGAATGTTATGATGTTAACTTCCTCAGGACAAGGCCATGTGTTCTGAATTTAAGCAGAAAAAAATAATGTAAGATGTACAAAGAGGTTTAACCAGGATTCTTAAAAAGCCCCAACACTTTTGAAATCAGATTTCATTGTTCATTGCAGTATACAACACCGAACTTTAGTGAGCCTTAATATTAGACCCTTTCAAAGAATATACACTGAATAAACTGCGAAAATTAAGCCACTACTGGCTTAAACCAGCAAACAAACTTGCTAATTGTACTCTAACTTTGCAGAAAACATATAACCTCAGAACTCGTTCAGAGCTCAAAAAGGAATCTATTAAGAAACACCAAATTTGTGTCAGCACACTTAAAATTGCTCCACTATCTGAAGCTCTTAATGACAAAGTAATAAAATTCTCTTTTGGAGAAGACTGGAATGCAACACCAATGCAACAAACCCTTTCTTTTTACATAACACACTCAAGTGTCTTTAGAAAGATCATAGTGCTGCATGAAACTTCTTTGAAAATATTGTGCCTTTTCATTATAAAATGGCATTTCTGTAAAGTAATACTCTGACTTTGTATTTCAGCTTAATAATAGCTTGTATGTATTATTAAGCCACAAGAAGTTAATCTAGTGTTTTGGCTTTAAATTCCACGTAATTGAGCTTACAAGGTTTTACCATTAAAGACTTGCATTGTCCAGAATGCTGGCTAAAACAAACTTAAAAAATAAATTTAATGACAGAAAAAACCCCGCTGAAGGAGCCTGATAATTAGGATTTATGGTATTTCTCTGTAGGAAGAATTGTCTTTCTCCAATTATTCACTGAAACCTGAATCAATGACTTCATTTGATATGCTATCTCTATATCAACTTTACAAGAATGTGAAAATCAGATCCAATATAGTTAGACAAGACCTATTTAGGAGCTTTTGCTGGTCTAGGGGTTGAGGATTCTGGAAAACAGGATGCTAAATTTCTGTAGGGATCCAGTCCTAGGCTAAAATACATATTTCTCACTGGTCGTAGCTTTCTCTTAAATTAAAGACTGGCATTTTCCTAACACTTCCTTCCACCTTAATGCTCATTTATCCTTTAGGTGCCTATCTGCGTATGTTAGCTTGAGAGATTTGCTGAGATCTCTAACTCAGGATTCTATTGGTCATATCATAAAAAACTCAGAATTTGAATCCCTGTCTTTAAGTGTGTTGATGGCTCTCATGGAAAATGATTATTTCTTTTTCACAGCCCTTAAAGTTATCTACACTGCAAATATTTCACTATCTCCCTATAAAGTATGTAAATTTCTCTTCTATGCCATTGGTTTGTGTATGTTCAGTGATAACCCTGTCTTCTGATGAGTCAATTACCTTGTCTCTCTGCAAAATAATCAAATCTTTACAATCATTACTGCCTGCTAATGGTCAGTTCTGACTACAGTATAAAACTTGTTTCTGCAATATCTATCCTTGTTAAAGACAGATGCCTTGGATCACACACTGAGAAGCACTACAACAGTCTTTTATTTCTCAAAGATTCTCTCTCACACTCAGTTACAGTTCATTTTTGACTATGTTGTGTGTAAGTAGGAAACTCTAAATTGCATTTTTATGTTTATCATCTCTGAAAGAATTAAATTAGCTGTTTAAGAAGCAATGAATGATCTATATTAAAACACAAATGAAAATAATTAGCTGGAGATAACATTAATGAAACACTACAGTGACTAGTCCTAGGAATTCATGCTTTCCTTATTTGAACAGATAAGGTGGAATTAAAACAATAGCTTGGAAACAAACTATTTGCATTTAGATGCAGATGATACTGATATTGCAAGGACATTACAATTATTGAGAATAATAGGGAAAAATAAATAAGAATTGAGAATTAAAATACCACATCTGATTAAAAGTAAACATTGTTAATGATGATAATTATAAGGCTACTTAAGGGAAGCAGGAAGAGAAAGGAAGAAACTAATTACGGAGAGAAATAAGGCACATATTGACCAATAGTACTGCATAGCTATTAGTGCATGCTTTTCCTGCAGCACCAAAATATCCATTAAGAGGTGTAGTGAATAAAGAAAATTCCAACTTCCAAAGCCAAAATAATAGAAATTGCTATTTCAGTGTATAAGATCTTACTCAGCTATTACCTGCACCTTAGAACTTGGTAGGATAGGCAAATTCAATAATTATACATTACATCAACAGTAGTTCACAAAATAATACTGTGGTGGCCACTGTGCAGTAATAGGGCTGGCTAACTATCCCAGAGAAACCTTTAAAAGATGGGGTTTTACTAGGTGAGTATGTTTTAACAAAATCACAAATTTCAACTAGTACTACTTCTGAATTTTTTCCTAGCCCTTTCTTATGTGGTAGTCAGGGGACGGTTACCTAAGAATTTGGTCGGTACATTTCCAAAGTCACCAAATGACAAGTAAGCAAAAGTCATATCTTAACATCACAATTAATTCAGTTGATGATCTTCCCTGAGAGTCACATTCGGTTACGAACGGTTGCAACAACTGGAGCACTTGGAGAAATCCTAAAAAAGAAAATTGTTAAATATAACACACTTCTTGGTTTTGACGGAGGGATGCATCATGCTAGGGAATTCACAGCATGGCCACGACACAGTACAGAGTCATTCCTAGTGCTGCAGAAAGAAAGGAAAGGTGCAAGGCCATTAAGAATTGGTTCCATGGAGCAGTTTCTGACCAAGTTCTGACACTGAAAATTAGGATTGAAGTCACTGTTAATATGCAGAATACAATCTGACCTTGAAACAGCAAACATAAAACCCCAGCCTTGTATGGCAAAGTGCTCATGGTTTCCCAGTGACACAACAGCAACAAAATTAATAAAACACGAAGTTAAGGGTATATCAGGAGCTTTTATGTGTGTCCTCTACTTACTGTGTGTATGCCAGTCCTCTAGATTCACTTTTTTGGAACAGTCACCATTTCTAACAAGTTAAGATTCTTGTGGTTTTGGCTATCTGATTTCAATCAACACATCTGACTCAGAGCCAAATCATGATATTTCTTAAAGTGATTGTAGGCCAAATGGTCTTCAGGAAGCCCAGACAGAGTACAGGCAGTTAAAACAAATAAGGAGCACCTTTTTATCTCTCATCTGTCACATTAATTAAAGAATGATAGCAGCCCTGAACTCCATTAGTGCTATTCTAAACATAAGTGAATCACTCTCTTTTTAAAAAACAACCAAAGAGGAAACATTATTTTATTCTTCATAGTCTGGTCATAAAAAATAAAATCCAGTGAATAAATATTTTGCAAGTCATGGGTCTATCAGATAATTTAAATGACAGGTATCTTTTTCTCATGTAAATACAGAGAAAGAAGAAATGTGGAGTAACTCACAAGAATAAAAATCAAGTGGGGTTTTTTCCCTATATTTGGGGAAACCATATTTAATACCAGAGAAGTGGATGGTCTGTAGCAGAATTTGAACAAGTGGTAACTTGGCTTGAGGCACAGATCCAAAAACAGAATAAATACAAGGAGGTTACATATTTAGGCACGTAGTGAATAATCTGCAATGACCTTAGCCCCAAAACTTAGTTTTCAGTGGAATTATTCTGCATTTAGAACTTGCTAAAGAAAAACAAACATATTAAAGTGTTCAGCTGGAATAACTTCTAAATAACTGAATATGTAAATCCAAGACTTGGGGTAAGGTGGTTGTACAGTAAGTTGAAGTATATTTGGCATCTTTATATTGCTTTATTTTTCTCATAATGTTCAAACTAATAAACTTTAATTTTAACAATAACATTAAAATTCAGTGTCACTGATTATAATTCAATGTGCTAGTAATTTTATGTTGACTATGTAATTAGGATTTCCTTTTGTTTTTTCACCTGATTACAGTCTTTCTTTGTTTAAATACAGCAGGCATTTATGTCTCTAAGATCTTCCAGAACTGCACTAAAAAACTCCATACAAGAGACAGCAAAGAATGCATAAATGAATGACCCTTAGACTCATAAGTCAATGGAGAGAGTTCATATCACCCTCAACAACAGCACAGTCTGTCAACTCATCTGAAGTTGTAAATATCATCACATTTATGATAGAGATGCAATTACGGCTGGAAGATTCCCACAGTCCTGCCAGATTCCTCAAGGGTATTAGCACTTGTCTGATGGCAGTACACAACAAAGACATTGTTAAAATATCAGTGCATCAATCAGGAGGAATTTGGAGACTTTGAAGTTTAAAAAAATAAAACAACAGTGTGGGAAAAAGAAGCGGCTTCAACAGTTAGGTGCAGTTATGTTTGTCAGGTTTAGTTAAACGACACACTCTTTGACAAGAGTTTTATTCTTAGTTTGTTGGAAACAGATCTAGAAATAACTTTTCTTTGAAAAGAAATTCATTAATATCAATATTTATTTGAAAGTACTTCAGCTATATGTGATCGTTTCCCACAAGGAAGAAACTAGCAAAATAAAACGGAACATTAATCACCATTAACCATGAGTCTCAGGCTTCTAATTAAGGGAGTGCAGAGCCTGAGACTGCACTTCCTTAACACTGTTCCTTCCTCCCAGCAGCTAATTTCAAAAGGGTGTGCAGAAAACTCTGAGGTGTTGGATCTATGAAGAACATAGTGTAGCAAATGCAGTAAATGAATTGTCTTCTAAATCCCTCTCTGCTTTGTAGACAATGCATAAACTTCAGATGTACACAATTCACTAAGAGTGACTATGAAAAATATCCACATCGTATCCTAGGAGCATAAAATCATCGTGCTGGAATTTACTGTTGCAGCATCCTTACAGTAAACATATGGAAATGTACAGGTTTTTATTTTTCTAATTTACATTAATAGTTTCTGTTACTGTTTAGGTATGGATCCAAGCTAAAAGTAATATACCAGAGCTATAGGAATGTACTCAAACTCGAAGTGCAGAATTCACCAAAGCCTTGCTATTATTCACCCAGAAATTTGCACAAACCTCAGGAATGGACTTCTCAGAATTTCTTCTGAAAGTCCAGCAAATATCATAGTTTTAAGATGTGTTCCAAAAATATGTATCTCTTCAAAAGCATCTCTTACAGATTAGTCACAGAAGTAACTAAGGAAGTTCAATACAGGCAGATAAAGTGCAGCACATATATTGAAAGTGCGGAGAAGAGCAGCCAGAGATTTCCTAACCGTTCTTCTTACTACATTTGTTCCTACTACAAACAAGTCTTACGGAAGTTTACACAGCTCCAACTGAGTTTGTAGTTCATATCATACTTGCAAATAATCTGATATTTTTCAAATAGCACTGAGGTCTTCCAATAAAGTCAGAGGGCACGGTGACACCAGCATGAACTTGAACAGATCCTTAATGAGAACAAGCAGCCAAAGCAACTAGATAATTTTCCTAGTCCAGAGTCCAGAGACTTTGCAATTACTATCGTAAAAATACATATCCATCACAGAAAGATAAATAAACAGAGATGATAGTGGCAAGTAAAGCTGTGTATCAAGATGTTTGTTCTATCAAGCGTCTTACAACCATATTCTACAACTGGTGCAGCTGTGGTCATTGGATGAGCAGGCTTATGCGCTGTTAGGACAGAAGTGGGCCTGAACACACATATTGTGCTTACAGAAGAATCGTATTTTTAAATTGTACAGCTGCCCTTAACTATAACCATACCACCAGCAGAGAAATAACGAGTCTGTCAGAAAGAAATTACAGACTGACTAGAGCTGAGTTACTCACTCTGAGCATGAAAAGATCCAATTGTTACCACTGGACACATATGCAGAAGCACGCCATCACCAGACGCTTGCTAGAGACCAGACATTAAAAAATAGAAAAAGGGGACTAAAATCTTTCTAATCACTGCATACTTATTGGTATGAACTAGCATAGCTCCACTGGCTACAGTCGAGCTGTATCAGCCTCCTAAAAGGAAGATCTTGGCTCTTCTACGACTTTTTATTCCTCATGAGTTTGGAACAATAGGGCTGAAATCAGAGAAATGCAAAAACATGAATTCTCAGTGAAACATGCATAACTAGACAATGTGATGAGAGCAGGAACTGACAAGAGAAAGGCCAGGTCATGAAGCTTTCAGTTTCTACATGCCAACAAATCATTAAATGTGCGGGAGGATTTAAAAAATGCTACACGATTTGAAAATCTGTTCTGCCTTTAATTTTTTGGTTTACTGCCTTTGAGAGGAGAGGAATGAAGAGTGTCAAATTACAAAGTGGAATTCCTACTGCTGACCAGAAAACATTGGATTTCCTTGTTCAGACCCTAAGGGAAAGAACAGTAGCCACTGTTACAGCTTTTTGGAACTTGATTTCTAAGCAGTAATGTAAAGTTAAATATGGACCCATTTAAAAAATATAGAAATCTACCAGATTTACTGGGGTCTCTCTCTCTGTGGGCTTTATTATGGGTCTACCAAAGGAAAATTCTATCTTAAACATATTTCTTTCTAGGGTTTATAACTATAATTTATTCTTTCTTAAAAAAAGTTTGAGCAGAAGTTTTTCGAGCAGAAAGATGAGAAAACGGAGATTGTAACATTTTCAATGCAGTAAATTTTATTAATGATAGCTCCTAAGGTCTGTTCTGCAGGTCTGTTTAGAGACTGAAGTTCAGTGAACAAATGTATATTTGCTAGCTTTCTCTGGAGTCGTATCTCAATAACATTTATTTTAAAGATAAACACACAATGAGAAAAACCAGGCAAGAATAGAATGTTTGCAATATGCATATATTTAAAAACTGGGAGTTATTAGCTGAGAGAGTAACTTTCTCCTCTTCCAGCAGTGATACAGAGTAACAGTTATTATCTTATCATATTTTCATATTACTGTTCAAAGTAAGCCATGATTCCACTACAAATACAACTTAATCAATGAATAATAATCAAAGAGTTTTCCCTGAACTAAAACAATGATTTTGGTTTATATGAGAAGCAGGACTACTTAATTCTGCTCTACAGCTTGACTGGGCTAGTTCATAAAACAAACTGGAACCATGACTGCACTCGGGCTAAGTGACCAACACCTCAAATAAAGCTTTTCCAAGCACAGCCCTACCTGTATTTCTCACAATACCCTGTCCTCTCCATCTTTTCATGTGGGCAGCTAAGATACATGGGTATTAATTAATCATGAATTAATTCAGAAACTTCTGACTGCAGCTCATGAGTAAAGATCTTTCATGAGCACTGCATTCACTTGAAGCTATGGCCTTGAGTGGAATTATTCTGACTTTCACTTTGACAATACAGAGAGATGTATGCAGTAATCAGCTCCTAAGACAGATGTGGAAGGAAACAATGCTCCAAGGGCACTGCAGTTGTGTGTGCATTTGGGGCTAAGAGTTATGGACCTAAGCAATGGTAGATCTCTGCTACATCTAGAATTTTGATGGTTACCAGTGTATTATAGTCACTTATTACCTGGATAATATTTAGGATTAAACCAAGTGTTCCTAAATCTTTTCTTGTATTCTCACACACCAGCAGTACATTTATGAAAAGCACAATGGAAAAAAACTGTAGATAAAACCAGCATTTGCATTTAGAAAGAGGCCATTACTTTATTTGAACATGTCATCAAGAAAATGTCATTACATAATATTAAGTAAAAGGATGGATAGTGACTGTTGTCACATAGTTGATGGATAGTTGACTGTGTCAGTTTTTGCTTGCAGCCTATGATGCTTACACTGCTATAGGCTCTGAAAAGAATTGTTGTTAAACAATGTTACGATAGCGGGGTCTCAGCATCCTCACTGCTTCTGAAAAAATAGATACTAAGTAATTTAATATTGGTATTTAGAACCAAAGACTCAAAATATAAAATTCAGAAGTACAACAAACCTAGACAATGCAGGAGCTTGCTTTGGTTGGATTTGGGGTTTGGATTAGGTCCACACATATAACAGATACTTAGTCACAGGTTAAATATAAAATGTATCATTCACTGCATAGTACAAAAATCCTCAATGACATTTGTGGGTTAATAATGACACTTGCCTCTTAACACTACACTCAATTTTTATAGCCAGGAAGATGGATTCTTGCAATTGCATTTAATGCTCTAAGTAGCATAAACATTTGCATAGAAACTCTTATTTTTGTAGGAAAATTCTCTTCATTTTATGGTGTTGGAAAAATAATTTTAAAAAATACCTTTTCAAATTTCTTTTCCATATACCATGGCTTTTTCTTTATCACAAAGTAAAAACAGAAAAAGGTGAATTCTAAAAACTTCTCCACATAAAGCAGTGTACATTAAATTCTTGTGTACTGTGGGCAGAAATAATTACAAAAAAATCCTGTTCTTAACAAGCAATTATAACTCAAAGGAATTTCAGACATCTTATACCTGCTGCCTCTAAGAGACAATCTCTCAATCATTCACATTCCTAAATGTTTCTTCACAGTGGGCTACTTTCTACAGCAAATATAAACAGAAATGCAATTGTTCTACTCTATTCCCTCCTACATTTTTCAAAATCCAGATGGGGTATTTTCCTAAGTCTCCTTTGATATTATAAATATGTCTATTTTTTACTCAGCCAAAGGCTATGCCATTTCAGCTGTTCCAGATTTTTTTTCTAATGCTGAATTTATGGCAAAAGAAAACTGTCGGTAAATTCCTAGCCAGGCTTCTCCACTACATTAGTTTTGGAGCTTTAGTTAGAAGCAGAGTAATGGTAAGGTATATGTTGCTCTTACCCAGTTGTTTAATATACCATGACCATACTCTCTTCATTATAAAGTCAAAACAGAACTGAAAAGGCAGGAGAATGACTTTGTTTCTACAACATGTCACTGATGGGGCTGCAGGGTATGACTAGACCAGACTAATAGCCACTTTGGGATTATTTCAGACAGTGCTTTATCCATCAAGTATGACTTGTAAAACAGAATATTTGAAAACAAAGCAAAAGGGACAAAAATTAAAGCAAAAATTCAGTACATCTATAGGGGCCACCTACAGGGCAGCAGGGCTTTCATGGTTCTTGGGCTGGCAGTTACAATGTTCATAGTCTTTTAAAAAAGGCTTCTCTTACCACATACACAATGGAAGAGGGGAAAAAATTATGATCCTCCAGGAACTGACTATTTTCCTGGAAAACCACACACTGATGAGCAACATCAAGAAAACAGTTTGGAATCACAGAATTGCCCTGACTATAATCTTTAGATAAAAAAACCCTGAACTATTTCTTACTGTGAGTTAAGTACAGTTAAACTGGAATGGAGAGTATGTTTGCTAGAAGCTAAGTCAACCCTCTGACTCAATGCTCTCAACATTCATCTCTTCATCGTCCAGACAGACTATTAAAGCTTTTTCCCAGTGAAGCAGGATAAATGTGAAGGGTAAACTTAAGGGCTCAGATGTCCTTGAATAAGCCATTTCTGAGTTTTCTAACCAATAAAAATCAATGACTCCTACTTCATGAGTGTGCTTGGAGAATGCACACAACCAAGAAAGACTTCAACATCCCTGGTTAACAGGGCAATTGAGTGATGTTTCTGGCAGATTTGCAGGTCTCATGAAATGATTTGGGCAGGCCACAGATGTCCTGATCAAAGTTTTCCATTCATTACCATGGGCTCTATGCCCAATATTACTCAATACGCATTGCTGAATACCAAACACAGCTTACTTTGTTTGTACGTGTATTCACTGTGTTCTGACTCCTTGTTTGCTTGAAGAAATAGCAAGAATGCATAGCAGAAAAGAAAGACAGGGCTCTTTTATTTTTATCACTGTCCTGAATGCCAAAATCTGGCAGCCCAGAACTGCGGCTTTGGTGTAGTACCTAGTTGTGGCTTTTGAAGATTCGTCCAAATAAACACTGCATTCCTTAGATCCAAATCTAGCTGTTCTGACTATACTTTTTTTCTAACTATAGTCCTGCAGACAAAATATAACTGCCTTTATTGCTATTGAGTTTAGCCAGGATTAAGGGATCAACATCCGGTAACTGCTTTGATGATGGCAGCCGGTAGTCACTTTTTTGCAACTTGGCAGCAGATATATCACCAACCTTTCCAGTATCTCTGCACTCCACCCCGCAAAAACAACACTCTCAGGAGGGAACACTAACACAACAAGAAGTACTGCATCATCCTCTGCCTCTGCTAACCATGGTATGCAATTATCACAAGGGCCGTCACTGATCCCATCCATGGTTGGATGGCTGACTCATTCTGACTGCTCTGTGCCAAAAAAAGTTTTTACTGTTCCTTGCAGCAGTTCTGCTCCATGTAGATGAGCTCATACATGAATTCTAAGGCACTGGAAGAAGACGGGAGAGCGCTGGATTCAGAAGCAGCAGCTTGGGACCCCAGGGAATTCTTTACACGGTATATTCAACGAGGATCTTCCCACATAATAAACCAGCTTGAAACAAGATTGAGTCCACTGCCTGCAGCTTACAGAGAGTAAGCTGAAAGAGTTAAAACATTCAGCTGGAAACCCACTGGCAAAAAAATTGCTTAACCTCCTCAAACTTAGAATTGGCAGGTTTTTTTCCTCTTCTCTTAGCAAAAGCACTACTTCCCCATTACAAACCTCAGCTTATGTATAGTTAGACATGAAATCTATGGGTCTACTTAGGGTGGAGCTCCAAAGGGACTGCCAAGGGCAGGGCTGGGCTGGAGAAATGGTCCTGTGGCCCCTCTGTCACACCAGAGCTAAGGTCAATGTTATGAGAGAGACACAGCCTTGGAGTCCAGCTGGAGTGGGGCCTGTGGTGGGCTGCCAAAGGAGCAGGTAGGCAGGAAAACAAATTCTCCCTTAATAATTGCAACATCTTGGAAATGGTTTGGTGTTCCTACATTCAGGACAACCCTAACCTATGGCTAGATTCTGGATCCCCTGGTAATGCTTGACATTTTATGTTTTTTATTTGTCAAGTAATCTTTCATTTTGACTTTGACTTGTGTGTTTTCACAACTTACGTGATTCAGTTGCCTCTGTCATTTGGGTGTCCCTGGCCCTAGGATGACAAACATGGCTACACATATGGACTGCATGTCTTTCTGTGCCAAACTCCATCACATTTGGATAGGAGCCTTATCACTGGCTCTGTCACCATCTCCCCTGTCGCAGTGGGATATTCCTGCAACCTTCCCAAAGACAGTTTGGCCCGTGGAAAGAATCAGGGAAAGGGTCTTTTGCATAGTTGTTTCAGAGATGTTTATTTCCAGACCCGCACGGCTCCGAGCCTGGGCACAAAAGACTCAAGAATCATGGGAAAACCAACCTAAGTACAGTATTCTCGGGTCAGGGGGACATTCAAAAATGGCCAGTGGGGTAACAGGACTTGGGTACATGTGACCAGGGAGCAGGGGGAAACCCCGTGTCCAGGGCACGCTTCCAGCCCAGGGCCCCTTCTCTCCAGGGGTGGGGGGGAGCTCCCACACTCCCCTTCCATCAGAACCCTTCGGGAAGTCTGCAATAGGGTGCCATAGGTTTAACAGGATTCTCTGTATAACTTTATGCTCATTTACTGTTTGTTAAAGAAAGCATGCAATATTTGGGAATATTGCTAGTAGTCTTACTACCATTAAACCACTTTGTCAGAAAGTAAGATGAGAAGTAAATTCACAGAGGCCAACAGGGACTGGTAGTGGAGCTTCAAATCCACACAGACCACAAGTGTTTAAATTCTGGGTTCTTCTGTTCAGAGATTCCAAAGAGGATTAAACTCAGATCTTTATCCAAGACCTATTTATCAACCTTAGGAAAGCTGGACAAATTATTTTCTGGCTGAATATCGGGCCTTTGACTCAAGAAAAGATCCAGGTCTTCTGTTTTGCTTATAAAATCATCCCCTCCTTGACTGTGTACATCTTTTTTACAAGTAAGCAATGCAAAATGAGTAGCCAGCATCAGGATTCCTCCTGAACTTGGCTACTTTTCTGAAGCTTAAATAATTTCTAAAGCATAAAGATTAAGACTTTTGAATTCATAATGCTCAGATGTTTGCTAGATTAAGAATGAATCTTAAATTGGAAAGGGATGAAATGAAGTTTTATTTAGAGTTCAAAATACTTGCATTTTTGAATGTTACTCAAGTAACCACAAAACATATAAAGAATTCTCTATTTCCCAATTCGAAACAACTGAACAGTTTACAACTCTTTGCAGATGCCAATCTAAACGTGTCAGCCAGATGCTTTTTTTCCCTAACCCAGTTCAATTAAAATGTTTTATGAAGGACCACCCATGGAAAATAATTAGAAAATAAAAAATAAAATAAATTATTATGTCTACTGTAGCTGAGGAAATAATGAATCTTTGGATTTTAAAATATAATGAGAGGAAACAGAGGATGAATTGAATACCTCTGTGAGACAATGATACATCACAGTCTCTTCCTATTAAATGAATTATATAAATTAGGGTATCAGCAAGACGTTAAAATGCAGATTGCAGGACACAGAGAAAAGAGAACACATAAAAACTCTGCTTACCTCTGAAATCAAAATGATAATTTTTTAAATCTTTTCTAACCTTAGCCAAGGAGCTGACACTGATGAGAGCCAATGTCATTAATTACTTGAGCTTTTACAACTTAGGTGATGTTTTTTTCTTTTCCATGAAACTAGGTATCAGCATTAAAAAGCCAGTTAAAAATATCATTAACAGAAGTTTCCACTTCTGTGGGTAGGACAACATCTTTCCTCATGTAATATGAGTGCTGAATGCTGAAGGGCACACAGGAATGTAGGGCAGACATTTCTCCCACCCCCAAGTCCAGTCCCTTGTTATTGCAGCAACCACATCTTGTAATGCCTACTATAAACTAAAATGTTACATGTGATATTGACTGAGAACAGTTAGCCTTCTAATCTTACGTCTGCATGTGTACACAGGGCACTAAATAAATATGCACTACTGAAAAAGAGAGAGAATAACATAAATTCCTTGCATCTACTTGCCTTGATAAAATAGTGGGGAATGGCTGCCAACATCTCCATTTGCATTTGATTGCACAAATAAACTAAACCAACACATTCTGAATGAATGAGAACTGATGGAACTTCTGCTCTTTGGATGATTTCTCTCAAAAAGACATTTGAAGGACAACGTGTATTATTATAACACATAAAAACCAGTAAATCTAAAGGTCACAAAAGGTAATTTGACACCCTACTTTTTCAGAATTCCCCACTCCAGACCATGTTACTAACTGTATGCTACAATTAGAACATGGAACTTACAGTTGCACTAAACAGTTAAATTATAAACTAACATAAATCATTGTATCAGTATAAAATAAACTGACTGCAACAGTTAGAAAAGGGAACTGCAATAAAGGTTTTTCTGGAGCTACTGAAGGAAAATGCAAGCTTTGTCAAAGTGATGCAATAGCTTATAAAAAGGTTTTGTGCTTACATTTTCCCTCCCTTGATGTGGTCAGCAAATAACAGAGCCCGAGCCTCGGTTATCATAAAGAATCTTCAAAATCTCAAAAGTGAAATGCTGCTGTGCTCTGAAGCCAAGATTGTCATGGTCTGACTGGATCTCTCTAATTTACAGGACAACATAGTCTGCAAATCATTTTATGAGCTCATTAGGAAAGGAAACACATACATCAAACAAAGGCACAACCCCCTTCATACAAGTAAGACTGACATGGGAATTCACTAATTCATTCCTTAATTCATGAAGTTTTTAACTCACAAGCTGTCTAAGCTGTAACTTAAAAGTTATAAGCAAAATACTCCCAGAGCTGCTGATGAGAATGCTCATCCTTTCTCCTCTGTCACACAGTGCAGGCCTGCCATGTATCCCACCAGGAAGCATGAAAACCTCAGTGGACTGCCTGATGTTAGATATGCTTCAGAGGTGTTTGGGGCAAGCTTGAAAAAAAGCTTTCAGCTTGAAAGTTTGGTCTACATGCTTTCCACAAGTTAGTGGATTCTGAAGGAACTGACAATCAGTAGGAAGGACTATGGCAGCAGCAGGCAAGTAGTGGCTCCATAATGACCTGCACCCTTCCCGTGGGCTGCCTGTGTGTTGCTCCCACTTAGATCTCATGGCACTGGTCCCAACACACATCAGGTCTTTGCATGAGCTGCATGTAAGCTAAAATCTGAGCAGGAACTGAATGAAGAGCCACATGACAGAAGAAAAATCTTAAATGTATTTCATGAAATAGGAAGGAGATATGATCAGGTACCAGTTTGGAGACTACTTCTACAGAACATATATTGGTTTTAATTTAATATTTTAAGTATATTAGTTCATATGAAAGTTGCTAACCATAGTAGGAGCTTCTGTCACAGCAGAAGTATTTTACCAATGAAAATACAAATTACCTGGAGGCAGGTAAGAATCAGATGATTCTCCCAGTCTAGATAAGCTGTGGAAACGCATGATTCTGTGAATACCAACAGCTTAGAAGGCATTGTAAGGGCACTATGCCCAAGGGAAAGTTTGTGCAACCTAATGGAAGAGAAAACTAGTCTTTGAGGCTCTGAGTGATTGTTTGGAAGGTAAGGAACAATCTGAAGAGCTTGCCTGGTCATATCCTGCTGCAAGCATTTGCTTTCAGCCACAGATGGATGAATGGAAAAGGAAATTGAAATAGGAGGAATATACCCAATTAAACTACACAGAATATATATTGTCATATATATTGTCTATTATACGAGAATTACTTTCTCCAAAACTACTTTTCTTCTTTCCTTCTCTTCGCGGCTGAAGATAGTGAATGAAATAGAATAGAAAAAAATACTGACTTAAAGGAGCAGAAGTGATAAAGGAGCAAAAGAAACATGAAGCTCTTTGGGAGAAAGATAAAAAGCCGAACAGGCTTCTGGAGATCTTTAGCTTCACTTCTACATGTAGAAAAAGTATCAAAGGTAGAAAAGACAAGCATTTAAGATTAGATTTAAGACAGTGTAGTGGAGAATCAGCTGCATCAGAAAGCATAAGCATTTTTAGTTTTCTCCTTTCATCCTTTTTCAGATTGCACTACTTTTTTAAAAAAATGCACAGATTTTGTCAAGCCTTTCTTTTCATTTATCTGTTTTCTAACAATTAGCACAAGTCTCCCAGGAGAAAACTGAGAAGTTGTGCGAAATTTTAGTGTAATTTACATGAGTTGGTCTCAGAGCCAGGAAAAAGGCAATTAGATTCCTGCTTTCTGGAGATGATGACAGATTGAGCTCTGCATCCTGAGAACTTAGCCAAGGACACTGAGAAGCAGCACCAGAACTCAGGGTTTGAGACACTAATAAACAGCTGGCAGGTTATCTTGCATCAATTTGATGAGTAACTGAGAAATGTTACTTGGCTTGGTTTCGTCATGGCTCAGAGCCCACTTCAGGATGAAAACAAACTCCACTATGGTAATAAAGAAACAAAATAGGAGATGAAAGGGTACTTACCAGGCAGGTAATAAAAAAAGGTTTTATTCATCACAGAATCACTGAATAATTCCTGAAGAAAGGGGCTTTTGGAGGTCACTGGTTGTTCCTCAACACCTCTACCAAACCGAGTCAACTTCAAATTTGATCCAGCTTGCAGCGACAGAATTGTCCAGAATCTTCTCCAGTCAAAGACTGAACATCTCCAGGATTAGGGTTGCCATAGTCTCACATTTCCCATATTTAACTAAACTCATTGTGTGATTTTTTTTTTTTCCCTTTCCTTATATTGCATTGGAACTCCACATGTTCCCTGTGTGCTTCTCATCTTTGTGCATCTCTGAGAAGAGTCTTGCTCCCTCCTCTCTATACTCTCACTTTAGGTGGCTGAAGATAGCAATTCCCCCTTTCCTCACTACCATAAAGTAACCCATTTCTTTATTGTCCCGGTGATCATATTCATAGTTCTCCACTGAACTAACCCCAACTGGTCAATACTCTTCCTGTATAGGGAAGCTCAGACTGTGATGCTATGCTCTAGTGCAGATAGAGGGGAACTAGACTTCCCCTAAGTGCTGGCTCCATTCTTGCTCACATGGAACAACATGTGGTTGGTCTTCTTTACCTAGAGAGAAAATGTCAACTCTTGTCCTAATTATTGTCCAGATGAATGCCTAGATTTTTTCCCCACAAAAATGCTTTCCATCTGATCCTGGCCCAGAATGTATTCTTGAATGCAGCTCTTGCTGCATGAATGCCAAGTGGAGGACTCTGCAATTGTTGAACTTCATGAAATCTTTATTTACCCATTTCTTCAGCATGTCAAGATCCCTCTACCTGCACTCCAGTTGATCATCACTCTCTACTCTGGTTTGATACATTAAGAGTGAACAAGAAATAGAGATTTTGTTGTATTTGTGAGGTTTTCTTTTTTTACTCATCCCTTTTCTGGAGGGAAGTACATGTTAACTGCAAAAAATTATTAGACCAATACAGATATGTAATAGCTTTCAATAGAAACTGTGTTCTGGACAAACATGAAACCAGAATTCGGTATATTCCACAAGACTGATTAATTTTGGATGTCCCTGCTGCCATGATTCCTTTCAAGGAATTCAATTCTTTTTAATTTCTTTCAAGGAAGGAGGCAACCTTTTTCTTCTGAACTAAAAGCATATCCCAGACAAAAAAATTTTTTAAATAATAATTAATTAATTACAATATAATAATTAATAATTAATTTTACTAACATTTCACATATAATTTTTGGGAACAGGAGAGTGAGAAAAGACTGAAATAAGATTTCCAACATATCGAGAATAAGAAATACTGAATTATTCAAAGAATAAGCTCACAATTAGCAATAGTTCACTAAAGAAAGTATAAAATACATGACTAGGACTCTGAGTTCATAAACCAGACTCTGGTACAGAGGTTTTTCCCAGGATGCAGAGCTGTGTGCACTATGTCCAAGGACCCCAAGCCCCAGTTGCTGCAGGATCACAGCTGGGATCCTCATCAGGGTAGAACACGGGCACTGAACGTTTGTAATAATACTGAAGCCTAGAGAGTAGTTTTTCCACCACATGAGGATACTTTTCAGACACATCATTTCTCTCTTCAGGATCATGAACAATATCAAACAGCCAAAGTCTCTTTGTTGATGGATCAGACGATTGAATCTGTGACTCATTGAACAAAGACGGTGGAGGGAACCAGTGACTGCAGCCTAGAGAAACAGGAACAGACCAGGGGTTAATTCTGAGATACAGAGCAGCAGTGTGGAGACACAGAGTTTTGCTGTAACTGATGAATTCACTAGGTCTCTTGACAAGCCCCTGGGCAGTGACTGCTGCTGCACACCTTAACTCTAGCCCTGCACCAGAGTCTCTTTAGTCCAGGGCTACCTAAATATGAGTCTTATTTATGCAAAAAGAGCTGCACCACTGGGATTCAAAATTCCATGTAACTTTGTTTCATATCAAATAATTTAATGGACTTCCTTCTTGGATTCTATGATCCTTATGGGTCCCTTCCAACTTGAGATATTCTATGACAGTTTTTTCACTACAGTTACAGTAATTTGTAGACAAAATATTTGGATAATGAAACAACACATAGTTTGGATTTTAGAAGTGCTCATTCTAGATCTTTGCTTGTGGTCAAAAACCTAAGGAGTTAGCAGAATTACTAAAAGAAATTAAAATACATGAAACAAAGTTAAACTGCATTTGTGGTGGGTGGGAGATAGGATACACTGTATAAAAAGGAGTTATTTTGTTACCTGGATATCCAGTTAGTAACTTCCATTTTCCACGTCGTATTGCTGCATGTATGGATATATTGAAAAGTGTATCATCCCATGGAGAAGAATTGCTCTGTGGTAAAGATGTCCTCTTGTCAATGCCAAGACCTTAATGAAACAGTTAACTAAGTTAGGTACACTGCATATTCATGAGGTGATTTTTAGTACTGGGTTGGAAAACAAAGCAGTATCATCCATTTATTATTCTGTACTAGATAAACAATTTGTTGTATATATGTGCAAAGATCTGTGCTATGATGCAATGGATGTATTTAACTCTGAACTTGAACTTCATTTTAAAAACTTACCAGTGGAAAGCGTCACAGCTGAGTCCAGATAACTGGACTCATTTTGTACACAGATAATATATAATATATGTCTATCTCATATACCTGCATTAAGAATGCTCAAGATTGGAATTGCTAACTTTGGTCATACAAGTGCCTGTATCTTTTGCCAGGTAGGAATATAGGATCGAAAGATCTCCTGAGTCAATGCTACTACTGCTAATTCTCTCAGGTCACTACAGGGAACGAGTCCCAGGTTCTGACCTGTATTCACAGCAGAGGGCTGTCTCTCTGGGCTGAGCTGGCTGTATTCATGAAGATCCATATCTGGCTAGCAAGCCTTTTCTGTGGCTTATCTTCATACCATCTTTGGAGGAGCTGTGTATGATGTGGCCCCATATTCAGATACTATAGGAAACTGAAATGTCAACTATGTGCACATTATCTCTCAAAAGGAAACCTGAAGCTCCTTATAGGAGGGTGCTCAGGAAAAAAAATTAAAATGCACTGACCAGGGATGATTAGGAGACCAGTTTGTTATTGAAACCAACAGGGAGGAAGCGAGTCAGATGGACATCCCAGGAGCATCCAAACCAACTTCCAGATCAGCTTTCATAAATAAAGTAGGAGTTCAAGACCTAAAATCTGTAAGATTTATATTAACTGTATCAGCTCATAACAGTTTACCAAAGACTACGGGAAGGCAATTTTAATCAGACTAGAAGACGCATTAAAAGATGGAGAGAAACCAATGCCGATTTTCTAGTTTCTTTCAAGAGACGGCTTCCAATCACTTTAGGGACTCTGAAGGACTCAGCTGACAGATTTTTGGATGAGAATCCATGAGATGTACAATGACCATGTAAGAGCCAATAGGAAGCAGAACTAGATATTTCTAAAAAGAGTAAATTCTGCACAATACAGTGAGGCAAACACATGTCTAATGGAAAGAACAGAAAGTTGTGAAAGGAAATGCTAGGACACAATTTCTCTATTTTTTATGAAGAACTTGTAAAGTTCCTATTTTCTTACTGGACTTTACCCTTTGAGTTTATTTTCTTTAATAAACAGATTGTGCATACCCAAGTTCCCTATCTACATCAGACTTGCATAATGTTACCAAATTAATAAGGATATAAAAGGGGCTACTTGTTTGGAGTATGCATACAGACTGGGGAGGACTCAGCTCATCTCAGATCAAGAAGCACTGAAGCTCACCTAAAAAAAGAAAATAAACCTCAAATCCCTATACAACCCAGGGAAACCCTGTTAAGTAATCCAAGCAGAATCTCTTTTGGAAGATAAATCCTTACACAACCACGTGATGTCCATAGAAAATATGAAATAGTTTAAAGATAAATACTACTTACTTTTCAACATCATTGTGATATGTGTTATTCTGTCATATGTTTTGCTACTCCTCTTTGCCATCTACCTTCTTAAGCACAATGAAAGACATTTGGCAGGCCAAAAAAAGAGTCACGCTTTTTAAACCTTATGTCTCCAAACTACAATAGTAAGACTTGGTCTAAAGATAAAATTACAAGAGCCTGCATTTCTGATTTTAAAGTTTAGCATGGAGAATATGCTTCTGATTGCACTACATACAGTATGTGAAGCCATAACATTACACAAGCTAACTTATTTTAAATACTTCAAATTAATGGTATGAAAGATTGTATTTTTAGATATACTTTGCAAAGTATCCTTAGAATGCCATGCATGAGACTTAAAATAAGATTCAAGAAGATAGAACAGTTTTTAAAAACTCAAATTTGGTCCAGGTAACCAAACTAGACTCCTAAATGAAAAAAATGCTTTTACCAGAGCATGAAGTTGAAATTGTTTGGTGAAATATTATCTTTCAGCAAAATTTTTTGAACAGAAATGGATAAATTCCTTCATGTAGAGCTGCTACAAACAGAATTCTGTCAGTTATGTTAATTCACCCCTTGCAAGCACTTGTTTTGTGCCAAAGGAATGTATTGTCTCCTATTCAGAGAAGCGCATTGCTTTCCAGACAGTACGGGTCACCTTTCATCAGATGCACTGGTCATGGAAAACAGACTGATGCTTGTTTGAATGCTCTCTACAAGGATACCTACAGGACTGTCGGTTTATTATATTACAAAAGCATCAGATACAGAACTAAGATATATAAAATTTTGCTTGATAGGAATTCTTTTCTTCCCATCCTATGACTTGCAACTTAAGCTCAAATATTCCTCCCCCTGCATTTACCCATTTTCCTCCTTCTCCTCAGCCCAGATGGTAAGTTTCTATCTCTTTTGCTGATGCAGGTGAAATGCAAAATGCCTGGGCTGTCTTCTCCCTTGCCATATGAATTTTACAGGGATACCTTTTCTGATTTCACAGACTGAAGAAGCCATACTGGTTTTGTTTCCTTTTCAAGACAAAATGTCCACTTCCACAGCACCTAAGCAGTTTTTTCCCTGCATTTGTTCTATATTGTGGGGGAGTTTTTTATTTCTTTTTTTTTCATTATGGTTGGCAGTAACAACAGCCGTGTGGACTTCAGCAAAGGACACAAATGCCTTTTATTAAGTTCTGCAATCAAGCCTTCCTTCACAGATCTGTATACTCTCCTTATAGACTTATATACAAAAAAAGTGATGGTTTTGCTTGTGTAGAGGCTAAACATTTTACTTTTTTTTGCTGTTGGATCAGTGTATCAGTGGCTAATGAAATAAGGCTTTATTTTTACCTTGAAAGAAAATCCAATAGCCTTTGTCATGAACTTTATTATTGTCAAACAGAAGCCACTGTTTCCTGAAGCCCAACTTTGGAGCCTCAGCAGTCGCTATATTTCCTTTTAAAGTAGTCTCTTGGGAAATGATAAAACTTGTATTAGTTAAGAAAGCTGTGACCTTTCATTCAGATATTTATTTTCAAATATTTAATGCTAAAATGAATTCGTTGAAAGTTTTGGTTGGAGTTCTAGGTCACCAAATAGTATTCAAATAACTTCTGCATCTCTGTAGAAAAAGCTAGGTCCCTCAGAAGATGTTGCCCTTGGTAAGTGATTTTGGAGTTCATAGCATAGTTCAAGAAATCCTTTGTATTGACAGTCTGAAAAATGGTTTCAGGATCAGATTTTTAAAGGAACTGAGGTGGCCAACTCTTGCTACCACAAAAGTAGTTTATTATTTAAATACTTCTGAAGTCTGGCCCTTCGCCAGACTTACGGAAACTTCAGCTTAGCTCTTTTACTTCTATTATCATACACTGTTTCTATACACATAGATATTTCAAAATAGGATGAAAAAACCTATGTAATATTCAAAAGCTGATTTGCATCTTCAAGAAACCCGATTTTTCTAAAGGCCAATGACATTAACTCTGAAAAATCTATGCAAGATGCTCAGAAGGCATCAATCAAAATGTTGGCTGCCTTTGCAAAAATAATTGCCATTTTGATAATTTGAATATTCCATAGCATACTCTTCAGGCAGGATGTTGGAAAATTGACTACTGGATAAATACAAGAGTAATATCCTGACTGTTGACCAGAGCATATCCTGGACATTTTAGGAAAAAGTGAACAATCTTTCAGTGCATTAAGTCTTGCTAGTGCTCAAATTTAATTACAACAAAAGGGAAAGTAATGAACATGGCAGGGAAAAGCACACACTTCACATGTGCAAAAGAATGTGCTCTGAACTAGCTACTGCTATTTAGGGAAGTGTTTGTGAAGTTGTAATGAACATGTAATGTCCAGATGCTGTCCAGAAAAGCAATTCCAATATTAAAATTGGCAATGAATGGGACACTATGCCACCACCAAAGTCCTTCTTGTGCCTCACATGGTGTACTCTGCAGTTTTGGTTCCTATGGTACAAAACAGACACGGTAAAGCCATGCAAGATACAAAGACCTGAGACAAGGAAGATTAAAGCTATGAACAACTTCCGTGTGAAGATTGACTAAGTAAATAGGACTCTTTATACTCAAAAATGAACAACTGACAAGAGAAAGGACAGAAGCCTAAGAAATTGTGTGGCCACGGGAAACTGAGTAACAAACAACAAGTCCTTCCTAATAAGGGCATTGAATAAATTGTCTTGTATTGAAAATAAATGATAGTATATACTTTCTTATTACAAACTAAACTCAAGTGTGGAATTCCTTTACATGGAATGCTGTAGGTGCCAAAAGTTTATGCAGGTTGAGTGATAAAAGGATCTACAAAGTGGAAGAAAAAACCATCAAGAATTCTTATACCCAAAATCACAACCTAAAGATTGGGAGCAGGCTGTGGGGGCCACACAAGAGAAGTGTATTTATGTGCTTGCCCTCATATACTCTGTCCTACACAACTGCTACTCTCAGACCAGTGAACTGGACAGATTTTTGGTGTGGTCTTACACAAGACATGTTACCAAATTACTTTCAGTTCAGGAGAGGCAAATAAAAAATTTACAAAAGAAAGTGCTGTATCGAAGTAGATTTATATAACTTTTATTATATTAATCCCTGTATGCACTGAACTGAAAGGGTCAAAACTTCCACAAAAACTAAGTATAGAATCATAGCACCATAGCATATCTCAAGTAGGAAAGGACTCACATGGATCACAGACTCCAACTCTCTGTTCCTCACAGGATTATCCAAAACTAAACCATATGACCAAGAGGGTTGTCCAGATGCTCCATGAAGCCTGGCAGGCTTGGAGCTGTGGCATCTCCTGGGGGCTCTGTTCGAGTGAGGAACCTTTTCGTAATGCCCAATGTGAACTTCTCCCGATGCAGTTTCACTCCACCTCCTCGTGCCCAGTCAGCAGTCACAGAGAGAGAGGATCAGCACCAGCCCCTCTGCTTTCCCCTTTGAGGCGTTGTAGGCTGCCCTGAGATCACCCCTCAGCCTTCTCCAAGCTGGGCAAACCAAGTGACCTCAGCCACTCATCCCAAGTCTTGCCCTTGAATTCCTCCACCACCTTGGTTGCCCTGCTCTCTATGTATATATGATTCAGATTCAGGTTGTACTACGATTTCACAAATCCATGAACACCATGAGTCATTTCTAGCACACCCTGTGGTTTACCTTGAGTGCTATTCTTTAAAGGAGGGGTAGAATAAAGCAATGGTAACACTGATTTGTATTAGCACCAACTTCCAATGCACAGGTCAGTTCGTGCAGACAGGTCAGTTACTTCCTTAGGGCTGGTTTTTCACTTATACCAGAACAGAAATCAAGAGGAAAGTAACTGAAATAATGAATTCACATTGAAATCAGGATCTGACACCTACATTATTTCCTGCTTTAGTCATACAATTTTAAACTTTAAAAAACCCCTTACAATTTACAGAAATGTTACATGACAGGTTTTGCCATACTGAAGTGTGTTCCAAGAAGTAGTTAATAACAGAAGATTCAACATAAAGCAGAAAAGATAAACCAAAACTGCTCACTTTCCCCAGCAATCTGTTCTTTCACTTCACTTCCTAAGCACAGGGAACATCATAAAAAATGCTGCAATGTGCACCCTGTTTTATTCTTCCTCACCTTTCAAAAAAAGCTCTCTGACCTCATTCAGTATCCCATGTGCACTCCTGATATAAAACATCATTTCTGTTAGGTGGGTAGCTCTTCCAGAGAAAGAACTGCCTTCCTACATATTTTTACATACACTTACAGTAGCCTTCTGCTTAACTCATTAGTTCATCAATCCAATGATTTCTGGAGGTGGAAAACAGGAAGCAAAATTTTTTCACATTTCTACCCTGCTGATCAATGTATGCTTGAGAAACAATCATCTGTTCCTTGGCTCATACAATCCTAGTTACCTACCAGAAACTTATCTAAAATTAAAACATACTAATTTATCTGACCACCATGAAAACCACAAAAATGTCTGAAAATCCATTTATGTACAACTCAAACCTTTTAAATTCTTCTACTACTGCTGCAAACCAAAACAACTTAACAATCCTTTGATGCCTGCAATGCTACATGGTAATAGAAGAAAAGAAGGGTTGATCCTGTTTTACTGCATTTTACAGCTTTAGATGTCTATCAGAAGCTCTCTACTTCTCTTCCTGTATGGAGACTATAAATCCACTTTGTTTATCTAAGTCTTACGATGTTTCCAACAGTTTCATGGATAAATCTCCACAGTATTTAATATTCAATCAAGAGCAAACACCAGAAAAGAAGTTTTCCTAAAGCAACCGAAATCAAAAATAGCGCAGACAACAGCAAAAAGCCACTGCAACACTTGGTAGGAAGGCTGGAAAATTCAGATCTGTAAGCTTCTTTGCAAATATTTCCTATGATTCACTTCAATCCTTTGCTTTTCACTTTGCAAAGCAAATAGTTCAAGTACCACGTAACCGTTATTTGTAAAAAAAAGGTTAAGGATAGTCCACACCCACACAGTGCAAATACGCAAGTTAAAGAAAATAAAAGGTACAGTCTGAACCTGCCTTGCTCTTTAAAGGCTTGCTCTTTAAATAATCTAAAAGACAAATTTGTGGAAACATTTTATTAAATAATTAGTTTCGTAAGAGTATACTCATTTAAACTTTGCTATCTAATTTTTAACTGTAAGAAGGAAGATAAAGAAACTGTAAATCTTCAGCCGGAATTTAAAATATGGAATATACATATTCCATATCAATATTCATTGTATTTTGAAAATCTAATAAACATAGATCAAATAGTCTTCTCATTCCTCTAGCTTTCCTTCTTTCATTCACTGAGACCAACTCAAGCAATTGGTAGAAATTTCAAGTGTGGCAACATAAATAGACAGTACATCTAAAAATAAAATATTCTGCTTTCAGTGTATGATTAAGATGACGAAAATGACCCATATTGAGAACAAGTTTTCTTGGCTGGTAAGAGATCAAAGAGTACACAGTTCTCTCTAACATGCCATTTAGCAAGGTCCTGACCACAAAACTTTAAGTGTCCAAAACGACGTTGCTTGAAGCACACTGTATTTCTGTACACTGTGGTCTACAATACAAGCATGTGGGGAGGCAGTGTTGGGTACTGAGGAATTATCTTGGAGAAAGACAAAGGAACATTAATTTATTATTTATCTGGGAGACAGAGCCCTGACCAAAAAGCAATCAGAACAGCTAAGTGGGTATCAGTGGCCATGCCTACAATTTTCCAATATCCTACACAGTTTCAGAAACATTCTTTTATAAGCAGCTGCATATAATCAGTGTCGTTTAAGGAAAACAGAAGCAAATGAAGCTTCTGCCACTCTTCATCTGCAAAACAAAGATGTTAGAAATTATCTACCTTTTCAGTATATTTCCCAAAGGAAAAAATGAAAATATCAGCATTGTCTATAGTTAAAGTTCTATTTCTGATAATATAATGTAGCAGCCATATGACAGGGAAAATATAATCACAAAAAGCTCCAAGCTTAATTGCAACCTGCTTGACAGAAGAGACTTGAAAGTATGTATTAAGAAAAGCCACAAAACCCAAGGTGAATTAAGATTTTAGATGGCTCACACTCTTTGCAGTCCAAACTAAAAGCATATCTGAAACAACTAGTAAATGGGTGCTACTGCTTTGCAGGTGTAAAGCACATTCAAGAGCATTCAGCCCAAGCAGGAATATCACCATCACTTCCTATGACACAAGTGTGTGGACATATTACACTGGATATCTCAACAGTTTGAAAATTTGCAGTTTGTAATGTATACTTACATAGTATACTATGTATACATGTATACATAGTATACATAATGTATACTTACATAAGAGATTCCCTAGAAATTTTCTTATTAATCAAGATTTTTCCCTGTAGTTCTCAAAACTTTTATTTCAGTATAAATTTCATCTGGCTATGCAACACTCCCTATAACTTATTTGGTTACTCCATTCCAGTACTTAATTAACACATAACAGGATCCACACAGAACAAAATTTTATTTCTCATACCACATGGCGACATAGGTAAGAAACTAAGCAATGATAGAAAAAGAGGGGAAGATCCTCACGTGGCTAGAAAAGCATCTAAAAAACAGGAAACAAAACCAGTTTTAATTCCTAAAGGAATTTGTGCTGGTAACTATACTGCTGAACATATTCCAAATTACTTGGAATGAACAGTGAGGCAACAGAGTCTGTGAATGATGACAAGTTATTTAAAGCTGGCTGTGAAGAATGACAGAAGGCCTCTATGAGGCTGAGTAGTAGGTATTAAAATAGTCAGTGATATTTAACATAGGTGCAGGTAAACTGATCCACATGTGAAAAAATAATCTGAAATTCATATAAACATATAAAATTATGGCCTTTGTGTTACTCATAACCAAGAGCGAAACCCCAGAATCATGATGGATTGAGCTGATGCTTTTTCAGAATTATGTCAGCATTGTATAAAAAGAGAACTGAGGAAAAGGAGTGACTAGAAAAGGACTTGTCAACAAAGCAAAGACCCTCATGCCACTGGAAATCTGTAGTTTTGGTCTTCCCATCTCAAAAACAAGACTGAGGAAGTTCAGAAACCAGTTGCAAGTTCAGGTGGTATGCAATCCCTTGTGAATAAAACTCTTTTGCTGGATGTACATTCTACTTAATTAAATTTGCATTTTCTATGGAACTCCAGAGACCAGATGTTGCCCTGGTTTTTTGTAAGCCTTCTGTTTTTAACCTTGGAGTCAGATTCTTTTCACACCGTTTCATGTAAATAATAGCCAGTGTTTACTTAACGGTATTTTCTGTTTTTCATTCCTTTTGTGATATGACAACTTTAATGAGCACCTTTTCTCTCCAGTGGGATTGAGAAGGAAGTGACATGCTCTCCAGTCCCTCGTGGAGTTGGGACGTGTATAAGAATAAGATAATGTAAATAAAAGCATTCCATTTTCCTCCTTTCTGCTGAACCTGGCAGGTGTAAGAGCATCTTTATTGTGTCTCCCCGGACACAACCAGATTGTTTTCACTCCCTCCCATTCTGTGTGACATTGGCCAAATGCAATCATACGATCAAAACCATATTGTTTTAAATGACGGGATGTACCATGCAGACCAAATACTTTGAGTACTTTGAACTTACTATACACATCTCAGGAAGTATCTTGAATGAAATCCCATGATCTAGGTAGTTTTTTAGTATTTTTCAGTGTGACTACAGACTCCACCTGATCTAACTAGACATCACCTACAATGAGGAGCAGCACGACTGCACATCGTGTAGCCACAGTGAGAAAAACTCGAACATGCTGAAACACTGAGTGAGACATAATTCTTTACTTAAGAAATTCATTGTCTGCTTTGGCTTGGAATGGCCATATTCCAACGTGACTGGACTACGTTCTCTGAACAAAATTGAGTGGCTTTTTTTAAAATCACACCAGAGAAGCTTCACAGAAAATCTCCATGTTATTCTATCACTTTGTAAAATCTGTTAATTGCATCTCAGCTATCAGAACAGCTAGGACAACTCTCTGAGCTGCCAGTCCCCTGACATCCTAACTTGCAGGATATAAAGGTGATAAAAGTCATGCATCAGTCAGCATGACATAAGCACAGTTATCACTAAGACAGCAATGCAACGAAGTCCTGCTTGTATGCAGAGACTCTTGGGAGGATCAGTGCAAGCGCTCATGTTCTCAGGCTTGTCTCTGCTAACAGAGGCTGAAGGAACACACACAGAGCTACATGTGTGACAAGAGGCACCCATCATGGGGTTCTGTCAGACACACCCTCAGAGCAAGGGACACAGCCATTACAAGGCTGCACCACACAGCCAGACAGCAAGAAACTACTGAACTGCAGAAACCAGTGCTTTCTGTGAGGCAGCCTTAGGGAACAAAGTGGCATTTATGCATATGTTCAAAAAAAGATATTGTATTTAAAAGAATTCAATCTTGTGCACCCTGGCTGTCAGCTCACTGAAGACTCTCACTCTTGGCAGACAGGCTTTCAAAAGGTAGTGTCACCTGGCAATGACAAGTCTCAAGGGGATAAATTAGATGTTCAAATTCTGCTGAGATTCTGTAATCTTGGACACTGTCTTAGGTTAAAACGTAAGATGTGACCAAAAGGTATGTATTCCATTACCATCTATGTAAGATGTTAAGATAAATGGGGCAGTGTTCTTTATCCTCTCCATGACTCATCCATGAGAAGTCCCTCCAGGGGTTATCTCTGCTACTGAGCTATCAAGGCCTCACTGCCTGACTCATAAAATTACATTATCCCATTGTGAGATGCTCTGCCCAGGGGGAAGAACCAAGCATTCCTACCGGGATATAATCTGAGGTTTGGAACACCCCAGTCAGCCCTTACCTACTGGATTCCCAGAGGACAAGAGCTACGTGACCACCACTGGACCTTCAGAGGAAGACCAGACCCTTCTACAGAATCACCACTTCAACAGAACAACATCTCTCACTTCAGGAGGACTGCAGCCACCAGTTAATTGGACTGCTACCACCCCCCCTGCCCGACAGGGTGTCAGGTTGTATCCTGACTCTGTCAGTTGAAGCCAATGTTTTCTGTCTTTATTTTAGTTTTCCTATTAAATTGTAGTTCTGACTTGGAACCTCCTGCTAGTTTGTTTTCAAACTAGTACAGACATTCAAAAAAATTTCCTTATTTTGTAAAAATGTTTTTTATTAGAGAGAAGTGAACAACTCCATATATGTTGCAGAGTTCTGCTTAATAGTTGAACCAAACCATGGACGCTACTTCCACTAGGACTGACAACCAACAAGCAATAACGAGTATTATTTTCATAGTAAGGCGATGCCTATGCCTCCCTGCCTCTTGTGATCTGATTAGTAGTCTATAAAAGCCACAGAGGAGATCCCCAGACAGAAGTCTGGGACTGGCAAACCAAAAACCACTTACGAATTAAACTCGAGCAGAAAAAGAATAATTTCTAGTATTTTCATTACCATCTTTAAAATCAACATACTATTTTAATCATCCAATAAATTCCTATTGTATTCACCATCTTGTATGTATTGTCAGAAAAGTGGTAATTGAATCATTCTGCTATAAAATAAAAGCTTCTGTTCTTAGCTAAGTTATTTGATGCTATTATCAAGATTTAAAAATTTTATTTACATGTTGGCCAGTAGAGAGAAAAAGAAAACCCAAGCAGTTAAAAAAATCACAAGTGATTACTTTCCTAACAATAGACAATGCAAACTCCTTACCCCTTTTTTGTGCTACAATAGCAGAAGTGGAGGCTAAAAAAAAAAATCACAAACTTTCTGAAATATTATGAAATGCCACATAAAAATTACCCTCATGACAGCAGTCTTCAGCCTCTTAGAAATCTCACCACATGCACCCACACAAATCCTGCATGATAATAAGGCTTCTTGTGCCTTATTAATGCTCAACTCTGGAACAGCAGGAAGTCTGTTAGGGCTTGAAAAACCTACCCTGAAACAAATGGGAACCTTTCCATTAATTCCAGTGGGCTCTGGTTCAGACTGGTTAAGCACCAGCAGTAACAAACAAGGAATTTACACCCTACCAACTCCTCTTAATCAAATAAATGAAGCTAAATTCCCCTTTATCCATACAGTTCAGTAGACACAATGTGTTTTCCACAAAATCGTCCTATGAGAGGCTTCCCCATTTGCATTTACAGCAATCACTTCTGGCAAAAAACCACAAGCTTTAAATCAACTGTTCAAAGAAAAGTGATTCTGAAATCAAAACAAAAGTGCCAATACATGATTCACCAATTCTCAGAAGAAAGAGTTTAAGAAAATAAGAACACACAATGCCATGAACTATACCAAAACTGAGCCTTATGATGAACTGATAAAAATGAGTTCTACAGTAATTTTCCCTGCTCCAAAACACATGTCACTATGCTCTGAAGTTCTAGAAATCTAGAAAGTGTTTACTTAAACATATTTCCCTGCAGCACTGAAACAGCAGAATAAAGGCAGACTTCAGGTAACAGGTACCCAAACAACTGATCCTTTATAGGAGCATGGAGCCACAAAGGGGAACACAAAGTCAAGAAATGAACCATAACTTCAATGCAGTAAAACTCAAGAAGCCACCCACTAACTTTTCTTTCTGGGCAGCACTGCTTCCCACAACCACATCTTCTGAACTTTCCTCCAACAGCATTTTTCCAACTGTCCAATAGTTCCCTCCCTGAGGAAATTCTCAGGCCACACCAAAAGCACTAACCTACTGAGTTACTCTGTTTGCTACAAACAGCTTTGAACAGTGACCTCCCATCTTTCATGTGAGATTTCTCCCAACTTTGTGCAAGTCTATACTTTACATTTCACATCATATAATACATACAAGTAAGGAAAGTTAGTAGTTAGTAAGGAAAGTTAGTGGCTACACCATTTGTAATAAATTCTTAATGTTCTACTATCCTGTAAATCTTACTCCAATGATATATGTGTTCTGGTAGCACTCAGGATGCAAAATATTCTGTAGGCACAGTGTGTTTTTCATTTGCAAGTGATCTGGCCTACAGTTTGGCTTGTAGACAGTCTACAAATACATTCAATCCCAGGTCTCTGCATTACACCATAAATACCAGAATGGTACACAAAAAAAATCCAGATTTCCTTTGGTATTTCCCAGTTCCTCCTGGATCTGGGGAAAACAGAAAGGGTTGCAGGAAAGTTTAATGAGGCGACATAAGAACAGAGAAATAGCTTTCAGAATACACCACTTCTAGTGGAGGCCACTTCAGCAATTGGAAAATGGTACTGTGTGTCTGGGAAAACACAATCAAGATGCTGTCACACCTGCTAGGTACAGCAGAAAGGAGGGAAAAGAGAAAGTTTATTTACAGTTGACATGTTTTATAAGATTCTCAACCCCACAAGGGATTGGAGGACATGTCACTTCCTCCTCAATCCCACTGGAGAAAAAAGATGCTCATCAAAGTTCTCTTATCACAAAAGGATTGAAAAACAGAAAATACCGTTAATTAAACATCGGCTATTATTTACATGAAACTGTGTGAGAAAGAATTCCGACTCCAAGGTTAAAACAGAAGGCTTAGCAAAAACCAGGGCAACAGTACTGTCCACAGTGTTCATCTGCACACAGAATAAAAGTCGTATGGGCCTACAGACTGTGTCAGAAATGACAGTGGATTTTCAGTCTGGTTGAATATCTTTGCTTTATGCTTTTGATTAAGAACCACCATGATGCTTTACTTGAACACGAGAATTTTTTTTCCTTCTAAATTTCAGGAAATAATACACTGAACATGATTGAAGCTTTTATTATATACCCTAGACCACAGCAGTTACAGTATTGAGAGCAGTGGAAGTACTACACTTTTCATTTCCACTGATGAATATTAGATCAAGTCTCTCATATACACTGAAAATCTGGGCTATCTCTAATGTAGTAATATAATTTATACAGCCCCTAAAATCTTAAACCACTCAGATGAATCAACTACTCACCTGCAAGATAAGGCTGTATTTTCAAAGAAAATTTTATTGAGAAATAAAAAGCTAAAGGACAAAAGTTACGGTTAATATTTTTTACAGTTAGGAGATACACTTGGACCTTATATATCTTCCATATATAAACATAAGGTCTTTTTAAATGCCACATTTGTTTGTTAACAGCATGGAAACACATGGCGGTTCTCCATAGATTTACAACTCTCCATGTATAACTTTCTCTCCCCTATTGCTACAGAAGCACAAAAAGTCTTCAGTACAATAGATCAGGATTCCCTAAGCAAAATTCTCACTTGACCATAAACAGAAAATTTTGCACTGTGTTTCACATTGATGTACTATAAATATGTTCGTGCGATATTGCAAGTTTATTTTTAGCATTTTATATAAGGGAAACTTCATGACAAGAATTACCTTTTCCTAGACTTGATTCTATGCAGCATCCTGTCACTTAGTTTTCATCAAGAAATGCACAGGACAAAGCAAACTCCAGAAGGAGTTTTAAGAATTTCTCCCTACTGCTTTGGCAAAGAGCATACTGTTTTCTTGGCATTAATACAATTCATATTCCTCCAGCAACTGATTCAGCTCTTAAATTCAGCTCCCCTCCAGCACACAGCTCAGTCAACTGAAGTATAATCAGCTTTGGTTAAAAATGCCAGTCTTACCACGATCAGTTTGACACTTGGCAAATTATCTTAAGGCCTTTACTGATAACTGCTGAACTTCAGCAAATCTCAGTCAATGAACTGCAAAAGTGAAATTAGAGTACCTTTCACAAAAATGCAGGAATTGTTTTTAGCTTCCTGATTATAATGGATAATGTTATAAATGTATAGACTATTATTTCTTGGGATATATTCTTTCATGGGATATATGATTTGAACCAACTTCATTGTATTGTCTCAATTAACTCCTACTTACATGAGTGAAATCTTGGGAAGAGATGGAAAATGGGAAGAGATGGAGAAACAGGCAGGAAAAAATGTTACGGATATTTATCTTAACATTGATAGTCACCATCATCCACAATAAAGCCAGAAGTTAGAACTTATTGAATGTTTCAGAAAATACATATATTTTAGAGTCTTCATAAACATAGGGGAAAAGTTAAATATCAAAGCTGAAGCAGGTCATTTAGACTGTTTTAAGGAAAGTATACATCTTGTTTGGGAACAGACTGGTTTTGTGTAGACATTGCTTGTTGTACATTAACAAACTTTTAATCATAACATTATTTAATGTTTCTTAGATTTTTGCCTTCTTATGAACCACCAAAGACAAAAAGTCTCATAAAAATCAAAGCTCAAAATTACAAGGTAGCTTTGAATAGCACTGTTTAATTAAGTAGCATTTTCCCTCTTCACAGTAACAAACAAATTGTCAATGTGAGAGCCAAATAAGTTCTTCATGGCTATTTCTAGGCCTGCTGCAGTGCTTTAGATTCCTGTTTTAGATGATGGTCTGTACTACAGCAGACAGACAATTCTTCTCACCAGAGAGAAAGTCTTGCACATTTTTTGAAAAGACTTGAAGTCACATGAGGCACCTTCTTCCATCTTTTACATCCTTACTCAGATAAAGCCAATTCATTTTTGCTTTTCTGCTCATTCTTCTAAAGCCAAAATTTTTTCCTTCATGTTTAGAGTGAATAAAATACATATTCTACAGTGTTTTCTGAAAGATAGCTCATTAGTCAGTACTAGGCAGTAGAAAGTGATTTTCCTATTTCAGTTACAGAAACAGAACATTTATATTGGCTTATCCCATTTATAAGGTACATTTCTGAAGTTGCACAAGTATGTGTAGCTCTGATGCCTTAATTAATGTGAAAGTTCACAAAAACAGGCCAGAAGAAAGAACATTCTTGTTACAGCCACTTTGAAATACAGACGGCTCTGTGAGCTTACAAGGCCTGTGCATAAATGTACTTTGTACTGATGCCTCTTCTTTTGGAACCATGATGTGTAGAGCAATTATTTCACCTCAGCAAGGAAACTCTGGAAATGTCAAGGGCTCTTCCAACCTATACTGTGACAATGAATTACCGAAGAAATAAGGGTTTTGCTATTTCACTGAGGAAAGACATTTGGTGACCTTTTGCTGCTTTATGGCAATAATGAGTTTTCTACAAAACTCTGAGTCTTTCTCTTTTTACTAAAATGAAATCATATGAGGAATAGCCTTGACCTTAACCTTGGGAAAATGAACAGAATACTGATCTTAAGATGCAGATGAGCCCTGAGACACTGTAACTTCCTGCCATCATGTTGACAAGGTGTAGGGCTGTGCTGTACACGAACTTAAACAGTGAAGCTCACCTATCTTAATTCACTTAGTTAAATGCTATGAACATCTAGATCTAGTATTATTCCTTCTAATGTCAGTTTTATCATACTAATATTTGATTCCAAAGGAAAGACTTATAGTAGAATATCATATTCAGTCTCTTACCTTTCAAAATACATACTCTGCTTAATTTCAACTTGAGTAGACATTTGAAGTATTTACCTTCTTTTTTTACAACATATTGCTTCTTTTCAAAAATACCACACCACAAAAACAATTGAGTTAAATCCACAATCACTGAGGGCAGCAAAAAATCCCTGAGCACATCAACGGGGTGAAGTATTTATCCAGGTTACAACATTCTTACACAACCACAGAATGAAAAAATTGAAGTTACTCTAAATAAGAGCAAATTTAGTATTACAGCCTACAATGTTAAACATCACAAAAAGAGAGATAGCAAGAAGAAATGTTAGACTTTCACTTCCAATGGGAAAATAAGGAAAACAAAAATAAAAATCTTACTTTCCCAGGAAACAAATTTTAACTGATTGCAATAGAACTTATGAATTATTGAAGATATGTCATGTTGTGGTGGCCTTATATGTGAAACAAATCCCAACTACATCACTGTAGGGAAGCGGTGGTGAAGGTAAAGAGAACAGCAACTCTTAACAACCTGTGTACAATTAAAACTTTTCAGGCTCATGGCTCAGAGACATTTCATTTGACAAATGTAATCTACCATTTATGTCAAGACTTGCATAAAAATATAAAATGCTAGCATTATGTTCAAATAATTATAGAATACAATGAAGAATAAAAAAGCAGTATAGAGGGGTTTCTGGATTCCCATCATGCCACTTACATTACACACTTAATCAAGTGACCTAACATTTCTAAATTCTAGAAGAGATTATCTACATCCCAAAGGAAACACGGAGATTAGAATTTATGAGGCTCACCAAACATGCAACTCTCTTCTATTAAATACAACAGGGATGGATGGTTCACACTGAGATGCACCTAGGCTAAGAGCCAAGGCAATGTAGAACCACAGCCCAAACTTCCTGACACCCCAGAAACTCATATAGCTGACAGTCAAAAGAAAAACACCACTTCTCTCTGATGTGAATGGCAGAAGAGCTAGCTGGAACAGCAGCCTCCCATTAAGGAGTGGATCTGAGCTCTGCCCAAAACTGCCAGGTCAGCATGACATGCACTGCATGAAGTGGCTGAGAGATCCAGGGTCCTACGCTGGCAACTCCTGCCTTACAAACTTACAGGGGGTCATTGCAATTTATGATTTTCTTGAAATGGGAAGACGACAGAGCCCAGATGGTCAGCATGCATATGTATAATTTTGCAGAAAAATGGTAATTTGGAGAAGCAAAGACTGTATCCGTGGTTTTGTTCATTCTTGAGCGTTCCCCCATCCCAGCAGTCACTATGTAAACTCAACTGACCATAATGGTCAATTTTCTGCACAGTTTTGACTTGAGACTAGATTCTGGGTCTTAAGCCATGAAGAACTCCATTATGATAGATTTTTTCCCCACTTTTTTATTCTTTTTTTCCCCCTTTTTGTTAAATAATTCTAAACAAGCTAGATCATCAGTAATAGAACTGGGGAAGAAGTAATTTCTGTCTTACAAAGTCTCAGGAACCATCTTTTACCTAGGTAAAATAAGTAATAAATGGGACCTAGAGGAGCCTAGGGTGTCTATTCCTTAATCAAGATGAATCATTTTGGTATATATATGGATATAATATATAATGCTACAGCCATTTTAAAGCAATTTTAATGTCCACGAATGACACATCAGTCCCAGAACAGAAAGGGTTTCTCTATTGTAATATATCAGATGTTCATTCTGCATATAGCAGATCTAGCCCGTTATAAGCAATCATTTATTTTGGCAATTAATAGTGCAATATATGAGGTAATGCCTTCTTTCAAATGTCAAGGAGAGCAGTGTAAAATTTGATTAATTTTGCTCTAGGCAAATAAAAGTTTGGAGAAAAATCACAAAATGTTTTTACAAGTTCTCTGTCTTGGATGTCTGCCTCTGAATAGATATATCTTCCAAATAAATTGACTGCAATTAGTAATCTACAATGTTATTATGCCTTTGAAGTTTTAGTTTATGGTTAAGTTTGGAATTTTAAATGAAGGTAAAAGATTTTTCAGCCCTAGCCAGCCCCACCTAAAACATATTTATTTTGAATACATCTTCCTAATTTAAAGAAATTCAAATTCTTTTTGAAGAGAAAGTAACGCTACACATGTAGTCTAGAAGATTTTGAGAACATCACTGAATTAATTAATAAATTTAGCAAGTCAGATTAAAACTTATACAGTTTGTACTGACAGATTTTGATTAACAACTCTGAATTAAATGGTGCATTTCCTTTCAGCATGTCACAAGTTTCAATGCTGCTTCAAGACAGGACATCTAGCAATGACTGTGGTCAGAAGTAAGTTTGGTTTAGCAGTTAGGGGAATTGAGACTTAAAACCAGTTGGGTTTTAATTTAGCTGAATCACCAAAACTTGATGAACTGCCATAAGGCTGTTTAAAAGACAGCAGATCTTTCACAATGGAAGAGCTGATGTCATCTGCACAGCTGCCAAACCATCAACAACTTGGCTATTTTTTATTTTTAAAGACACAGTAACAAAAATGGGGCAAAACAACTTTGTTTCTTTTTTCTTCAAATGTAAGTAATCAGATTTTTTGACTTACGCAATTTCTAAGCTACTTTATGCATTTTATTTGTGCTTTCTTAACCTATACATTACAGAGAAAATTATACTCTCAACATAATTTTAGCTTTCTGGTTTTAATTTTCTTATTTTACTACTGAATCCTTAAACCTAACAGAAAATGCGGATGTTTCAGACCCAAACCTGAAAGACAGAAGATTTTTCATAGCAAATTTACATAATTGTAAACTCTCTAATAAACTACAACTCTACACTGAGACCAAGCAATTGAGACATACATTCATCACTTCTGAAAACAATCAGCAGTGTGATGAAGAAACAACCAGAAAGACAAAAGCAATGGCTTTTAGCAAGGAGGGAGAGGAGCAATCACCTCTGAGGTGTGTGGGTCCAGCTCCATCTGCATAGCTCACCAGACTGGTTTAGCACAGCAAGGTTAACCAGAAGACGTGGCTTCCCACTCCTTCCCCCTGGGGCTCTGGCTCCAGAAGCAGCCAGACAGCACCAGGAAGGTTGCCGCTCCCTCTGCCTCCCCTCTTCCAACCACACAACCTTCTTGCTCCTCCCGTGGGTTGCCACTGGCATCCATAAGCCCCTTCAATGTGCAGATTCATCCCACATGACTGAGGAAATGAGGCTAGCAAGTTGGATCGGTTCACAGAGGTATCCGGAGAGTGCCAAAATGAATGCAAAATAAGCACTAGGAGCATGTGGCTGGGAGTGGGGAGGGGAGAAAGTAAAGCACACCCCCAGCAGAAACCTGTTGGATCACTTCATCACGTATCATGAAACAGAAACCTCACGGTTTAACTTCAGAGCCAAGAGAATCAGCCTCACCTGTCCCCCAAAACTCCTTCTAGTCCCATTTTTTGTGCCAAAATGAGCACTTGGCTATCCAGCATACATCCGGAGGGGGAAAAAAAAGGCTTATTAAAACCTGAACCAGTACCCTGACCTGGTTCATAGCCCAGCTCTGTGAGTAGTTTTGGTGACCCATGAGAAAGGGAGCAGTGGTGAGGCACTGTGGGCGGCAGGATATCCTCTGTGGTAGTAGCAGCAGCCTGCAAGCTTAAACTCCATGGAACTACTGCCTCTGGCTGAGGCTCCCAGTGTGGTCAGAACTGATCTTAGCTGGAGAGTCCTGTGGCCAGACCCTCCATCTGCCACCAACCACACACTGATCCCCTGCTCTCAGTCACACAGCTACAGGTCAGGTTGATTCAGCCCACGGAGGTGGTAGAAACCTTTCCTCCTCTTTTGCCTGGCTACCCAAAACAGTCTGAAAGCCGATGTGGCAGAAGAATCATCTTGTCACCATGTGATTTTTACATCTAACACAAGTGAAGGAGGAAGGATGGAGGAAAGGGAGAGGACAAGCTGGCCATCTTGGCAATAGCTCACCACCAGATTGGCCTTGCAACCCCCAAGGACCACAACCCACCCCTCCTCTCATCCTAGTTTTGGAGATCCCACCCTAGGTTTTCATTCCACTGTCTGCTCTTACATAAGTACAATTGTTGTACATCTGCACCACAAACCAGATCAGTTTGTAGAAAGAAAAGCTTGTTTTTAACCCCAACCACTCCACTGGGCTGGCACAGGTCAGAAGGAGGCCACAGGCAAGGTCTGCGGCCAGGGAGAGGAACACTGTTCTTAGCACAGAAGAAGAAAAATTAAGAATTACAGTTTAAAACACTGCCTGTGTGAGTCAGATCACAGGAAAGGTTAATATTTGAATGAAGAAAGTCTGCCTTCTGAGAGAGTTAATTTACTTGAAGCAGACAGTGAAATAAGACCTGAGCATTTTTTTGTGAGATGGAACTGCAGGCAAACTAGTTTACAGTGTTTTCCCTCTTGTGCTGTTTAGCATTAACAACAAGAGAAGTGCAGTACTTTGATACAAGACTACTGCAGGGCTACAGTGTTTGGCACTGGACATTAGGTCCTGAAAAAAGGTAAGTAGATGCTGGTCAGTAGATTCATGAGATCTGCTGGAGTAACCCTGGTTGATGCCCAGAGATCAGAAACCAGCGCTCAGTCTGAGAAGCCAAAAAGTTATGTGATGCTACCCCACAAGGGGCAAACACACAGCCCAAGGTCAGTTCTAACCAACCACAGCAGCAGAGGTGTTGTTAGCTCTGTAATCAAGGCACCATGTCTTATTACTTTAACTTAACGTTCTGTTGAAAACTTGGCTGTAACAGTTGACTTGTCACTAAACTAATTAATGTCTTTTGCACAGATTCTTCTCTGAAGGAGTGCTTATTTTGGTGTAAAAAATATGCACAGAACAAAGCTCAGTTTTCCTATTCCAGTTAAAAAACCCTGTTAATTACATGAGACATCCCATCATTCATGCTACTAAATATATATACATAATCAGTTTATTCTGGTAGAGATGAAGATAAATGCATCCATTAAATAAAAATATGTTATGGTGAAAGAATGTATACGTTACAGGCAAAACCACTCAAGAGTTCAGGAACACTGAACCTGCACTGAGTGCAGGTAAAATAGTAACTTAATGCTCTACAAGTGCCCAACTACAACAGCACTGTCTTCTTGCCTGATTGCCTACAACAACCTGAAAAGTCCTTTTTTTGTTACATTTAACAGAATCTTGAGATTTAGTTGCCTAGTTGCTGTCCTACAGTACTCTGCAAACTCAAAAGATTTGGCTAATCTTATCTTCCAGTTATTATTTCACTTTCTAATTCAAATTTCTACAGAAAGAAAGTATTATTATAATAGGAATACCTCATCTGACACAAGATGATTTAGGTGATGTGATTTTTCAAAGTAGACTAGGACAACAGCAAAATGTGCATAAAGAAGGTAAAAGGTTTAGAAAGAACAGGAGTTTAGAAAGAACCTAGCAGAACCTGCAAACATGTATTTTAAGCATGATAGGCAAGAGAGTACTCCAACGTCAGAACAGTCAGGACATGGAAATGATAAACAGTCAAGGAAAGAGCAGGACTCAAGAGTGACACAGTTTATCATCTTGGTGACAAAAAGATTGCATGGACAGTTTAACATGCTTTTTTAAAAAAAAAAAAAAAAAACAACAACAAAACATGGAGAGAGCCATGATTGCTGAAAATCTGAGAGTACTTGTACATTCCAAGTTTTGTGTCTCCCTAATCTATCCATAATAGAGACACCAGCATATTTTTTCTAGATGCTAACTCTAAACTTATTTCTCAGTTTCAATAAATGAAAAACAGACAGTAAGTAGAAAGCAGCTGACTTACATACATACACAATTATTCCTAATAACTCAGGCTGCTAAATAGAAATTTTAATCCTTATATGACAAAGCATCATTTCACTAGAAGGCACAAAGTAATTTGCCAAAAGAATAGGCTTTTACTGAGAAGAGACAGGGAAACCCTATATGGTGCATAAGAACGTTATGTAAGAAGACTTAAGTTTTACTTTCCAATTACTGCAGTTTTGAAAGGTACATAGAAACATTGTACATTTACAGGCATGCATGATGACTCTTAAAAGCCGCATCTCATCCAGCACAAGAGTTTCACCTACTACAGTTTCTGACTCCCAGCCCCGCCTCCTGCTCACATTTCATGCAATGCACACAAAAACTAAGGACACAATGTATGTAGCAAACAGTGAACAATCATCAGAGCATGGCATCATGGAAGAGACTTGGGGCATATTTCCAAAGAGCTCAGGTTCCTGAAAACCTCTTTGCTTGTCCCCCTTCTGCTTACTCCAGGAATTTGTCTACTCAAATACTTCCACTGAGCTCTATCACAGGCCATTCCCACAAGGAAAAGATGGTCTCCAAGAGAATTTTGCCTGAGAAAACCTCACTAGGCCATAACATTGTATAGGAATGCTATGACTCACTGAGCATTTTTTGAAGGGAAATTGGAGTAGCTACACCTTAATTCAATCAGCGTGTCCAAATTATCTGTAAGCAGTGTCGCTGAGCACTACATAGGCACAATGGTGCTCCTTCTCAGAAAAGCATCACAGAACCAGAGGTGCACTGCAAAAGGCCGCCTTACCCATTTCCATCCAGTTACTGCAGCACAACGTCTGCAGGCAGTATTTGTCTTGCAGTATTTGTCTTGCAGGCAAGAGATCACTGTCTCCATTGCACTACTTCTTCTCTGCCTGGATTTACTTCTTTATATAATGAAATACAGAAATGCTATAAAAACACTGGAAGGGACCTGTTTCAATGTTCTGTATGAAAAAAATGTCTGCCTTAAAAGTTGTAGTCCTTAGCAAACTAGTAATGTTGAATCATAAAACAGATGGTGCTCAAAAAGGGCAACAGAATTAGCAAACTTCAGCTCCAGTTCATGTGATTGTGGCATTATGGATCCAACCCACATGATTATGGAACAAAAGCAATTACAAGGCTTGGAACTTCTCAGCTCCTCACAAACTCAAGCTTTCCATTTGCAAGGTCATATTATCCATTTGTACCAAGATGCATTTGGGCGAGCAGTTTATCTGGAGCTCTGGAGAGAGGGTTTGGAAAGGGTTGTTGGCAGTGTGCCTCCCCGTGCACCTCAGGCACACAGCTGCTCCTCAACATCTCCATGTCCCAAAGTACTTTATTCATTACTCAGCAGTGTTTCAGAGCTCTCTGAAATAGGAAGCCCATGTTGATCATGTTTAAGTACTTAAACTATCCAGGGGATGACGTTTCTGTATTTTAAAGCTATTTACTTAAAAGCAAAAGGCATCCTACTGTATTTTGTTTCACCTGGAAGAAAATGCTTCAGTTATGGAAGACAGGAAGTGTTCAGAAGATAAACTGTACGTTTAATAAATCTTGAGCATACTCACATGGGAAGTCATCCACAAACATGGGGTCTATGTTATGCAGCAGTTCTCCTCTGGGAGAAGGTCTTCCTTCACTAAGAGAGATTTCAAAAGGAAGTGTTAATTACCTTCTACATCTCATTACGATTCTGCAGCCTTTATTTTAAGGTTTTTTAAACTCATCTCAGTAGCGAGTGAGCTCCTAACTGTAAATTGATTATTATCAATTTTGATCTGAACACTCCTTTCTGGCTGAGCAGCAGCGTTTGCCCCTACAAGTTTTCCCTAACTTCACTGGTGTTTATTTGGATTATTCTTAAGTTTACAGAGTACAGAATTGGCTCTACCTAAGCAGGGCTTTACAACAATCAACTCTGAGAGTAAAATTTTGCAGCATAAGCTGGCATGGCACTTGCTGTGCTCTCTGCATACCTGAGCAAGTGCTGGAAGCATTATGGCTGGGTGCCTCAAAAAGCACCACAGGCATTGCTATCCCACAAAAAACCACCTTTGATTTCTAATTGAGGTCACAAGGATTATTTAGATACTCTGAATCTTGCTGTGTTAAAAAATTTCATCCTTCTTTTTCTAGCCATTCACTCCATAGAGATGGTGTGGAATAAGCCTCTGAAGTTCCCCAAAAATTTTCTTAGCTAAGTAAATCCCAGACCTAAAACACTGAGTAAAGGAAANATTACATTTCTAAAACCATTTCTGGATGCTATATTTTGAGTGAGTACAGAACTTAACAGGAAGAACTAAAAAATTAGATGTGTTGAGATAATATAGTATTGTAATTAATACAGAGGAACTACATTAATTAAGCTACAGTGTTAGTAATTCAATGTACAAAAACTGCCACAAAAATATTTTTCCCAAAATGTGGGTGAAAGGTTAAGTGCCCACCCCCATCCCCCGCCCCCCCGTATCTGTAGTAGTCCCCCTCTTAATTAAAGAATGCTT
>VYXC01012855.1:136412-162698 GCA_013397175.1 Platysteira castanea
GAAATTTACTCCTTATAAAGGGTAACATGAGTAGGAAGATATAATTAGAAAGAACCTTGGCTACATGACACAACAATAATTTATTATTTCACACTGAACCTAAATACATCCTTTCAGAAATTTCCAAGTAATTTAACTTGTTTTTTCTTTCATTAAGGAGCTTAACCTAAGGCACAAAAATTCAACCAGGGCCCCTAAGCTTCTTGACAGTAAGAATAAAAAATCAGGTAATATAAACCTCAGTGGAGACCTAAAAAATTAGAGTTATTTTAATCTATAAAATAGATCATTAAACAATATTTACAGGCAATTTAAATTTTTCAGTAACAAACAATTAAAATAATATTTTAATTTTTANGCCTTATTTAAACAAATTTTATCTTACATTTAATAAGCTCTAACGGTCTCTATGTGCTCCATTGACACCTGTGAGCAAGTGTGCCTTTCACCATCTGTTCATAGGCAACAGTAACAAGAACCAGTTAGCAAAAGTTAAACTAGGCTTCAAATTTATAGCCTGTGATTGACTCTGCAATAACTGCCTGGGAAGGTTTTCTTGCAATTTCTGAGCTGTATCTACATTTTTCAGTATATTTTAAAAGAACAAAAGCACCAGAGTTACGTGAAGTAATCCAGTATCTTCCACCAGAGTCAAATACAGAAGAGTTAGGTAACTTACTCCTATTTACTTCTCATCTTTATAGATTCAATATTCATAGAGTGCTGCTCAGTATTCACACAGTGCTGTGCGCCCAGCAGGGCAGGGAGGGGATTCTGCCCCTCTGCTCTGCTCTGGTGAGAGCCCACCTGCAGTGCTGCACCCAGCTCTGGGGTCCCAGCACAGGAAGGACATGGAACTGCTGGAGAGAGTCCAGACGAGGTCACCAAGAGGATCAGAGGGCTGGAGCATGTCCCCTTTTAGGCCAGGCTGAGTGTTGGGTTTGCTCAGCCTGGAGAAGAGGCTGCTCTGAGCAGCCCTCAAAGCAGCCTTTCAGAACTTAATGGGGACAGACTTTTTAGTAAGGCCTGTTGTGACAGGACAAGACAATGGTTTTACACTGATGGACAGTTGATTTAGACTGGATATAAGAAACAAATTTTTTATTATGAGGGTGGTGAAACACTGGGACAGGTTGCCCAGAGAGGCAGTAGATGATCCACCCCTGGAAATATTCAAGGTCAGGTGAATAGGGCTCAAAGCAACCTGATCTAGTTGAAGATGTCCGTGTCTAAAGCAGGAGGGCCTAGATGACCTTTAAAGGTCCCTTCCAACCAGCCTATTCTATGATTCCATATGAGCCTATGATTATATCAAGTGTATTCATAGTGTTCAAGCAGACTTGTAGTCCTATATCACTGAAGGTAACTTCCTTTATAGCTTTTAACATGGACAGTGGATGTTCTACATTAAACATGGCTATTTACATTACAGCTGATAGAACACAAAAAAGGAAGATTACACTTGTATTAATATAAGTTTTTCATGCTGCAGTTGTCATTATTATTGAATCCATTTTTGTTCTGGGATAGAATACTGGTATTAGTACCTTGGAGATGTGAGTTATTGGTAGTCATGAGATACACTCCCTGAAGCTTATGGCATCACTGCATTAAGCTGTGTAGAGCTTAATTACACAGTACTGAACTGCTTTTCAGTTTGAGTGTTACTCCAGTAAATCTTGTGCAGAGCATGGATGTTTACAACCAGCATATATCACAAAACAATAGCCAAAGAATTTGGCACTGTATGTTGGAAAAAACATCTGTCTCACAGCAAAAGACATCAGGAAAACAGAAACAACATTCTGGGGACAACAAATAGGAAATTCCCAGGAAGCGTCTTAACTCTGCCCTCCTTCCCATTTACAAAACTCCACAGAGACACAGACTCAACTCCAGATTCACCTTGGCAGATGTTCTGCAAGGGTATTTTGCATCAGGAATATTGTCTAGCGAACAGAGCTACAATTACAAAGCACTAGTATTCTCTAGGGAAACCTGCCTTTGTATTTTAGTAACTGCCTGTGTAACCATATCTTACAATGCTCTAATTTTAGAATATTTATTTTTAGACTTCAATATCCTAATACGTCATCCCTCCCCCTAAACATAAGGAACTTTTTATATTGTCTGGTTATTATTATACCATGTCTGATGGTAGAATAATTAAGATATGTCTTAATTATATAACTAAGCAGTTAAAACTGTTTTTCAAAACAGTCCTCTATGTAAGAATAGCTTAATGAAAGCATATGGCCTAACTTCAGTGTTGGTATGAGAATCAGCTAGTTCATGCTGAGAACGTTGCTTTATCTTCTGATTTGGAAAGTTCTTAAAACACACAGAAAGACCTATTATCCCTTAGTGAGCACAAACAAAGATCTACATGCAACCTCTCACTTTTGTTGTTGTTAAACAGCCAGAAGGTGTCCTTGGAAAGGAATCCAAGGTTTTTCAGGGTAAGTATGTTTGTCTTGCACAAAAACATTCTCAGTGTCACTAAGCAAAATCTGAGCCTTTATAAGGCCGTATTTCTCTGGGTCTCACTTGTAATGCTTTCCTAAAATAATTATATTTCCTAAAATAATTATATATGCTGGGAATAAACATTACTCTCAGCTTTAGACTGCTCTTTCCTTTGTGTTAATTTATATCACAACAGTGACTTTTTTTTTAAACAGGTGCTTAATTCCTAAAACAAATGTACCCATTCAGTACAGAATTCAAGTTGATCTTACTTCATTTACTTCACCCAATCAATTATGATATTTCCAACATTATAAAAAGATAAAAATGAAACTTGCCCTACAAAATATATAAGTAAAATTTTAAACTCTCTGCTTACTAATAAGCTTTGACAAAATAATAGTTATTTGTACTGTATTTTATCCTGAATCTCTCCGTGTCTATCATACTGCTTCATGTGGTCTATCACTCAATTTTTCTGCTAATGCAAAATAAAATACTTTCTCTGAGCATGGACATGCTACATATTCAGTACTGAAAGTCAAGCTGTATCAAAAAAATTGTAGCAACCAAAGCAAATTTTTATTTAAGAAAAACTATTTTGCCTAGTGTCTTGATTTCAATAGAGTAGTAAGCATCTGGAGAACAGATGTTTCCCAAAAATGCAAGTGCCTTTTGAGATACTTGCTTGGAAACATGCAGTACAATTTAGACTCCTTGACTGGTTGTATTTTAGTATTGTTCTTGCTATTCTCAATTGCTATTTTTGTAAAATATATTGGTGATATTATCACTGTATTTTCAGAAATAATTTGTAATATGTATGCGGTTTTAAAACTATATTGTAGTCTTACCCACGATAATGTATGGTAATAAAAAAGGGAAATCTACTATAATTTATTATTTATTTACGAGTCTTTATAAAATGTTAAAAATATTGATATCTAGGATTGGAAAGATATGATAGCTATCCAGAAATAGGTTGACACAGTGAAACTACACTAAGCTATTTTCAAAAATAAGTAGGAGACATCAAAGAGGAAGTTAAATTTCATTTCAAAGGTACTTGGAGGAAAATAAAAATTACATAGTACTGGTTTCATTATACACTGCAACAAAATTCTGCACAGAAAAGTAGTCCAAGATTGGTATGGATGGGGAAAGACTCGTAAAATCTGCGTGTGGATTTTGTGTTCATCACAATCTTGTGTTCATCAGCATTGTTCATCAGCATGAACACAAGAGCAGGGAAAGGGCTCTTGTAACAGCCCACGTTAATGACAATCCAGATGAGCACGTCAGCAAAACCCCAGCACACTGAGGCCAGTCCCACTGATAGCCCTCGGGCATTCACAGAGGTGGTGCAAGACATAGACACAGCATCAGAGGGGAGCAAACAGGCACAGCCAGAACCTGTGCACAGTTACCAACCTCAGAAGAACACAGAAGAAGCTTGAAGGACTTCACAGCTGGCATCCATGGACCCCTGCACCAAAGCCATAGATGCTGGGCCCATGACGTATTCACAAACATCCTGGTACTGGGGTGCCAGGTGGATGGCTTGAAATCCTCTGCCCCTGTGTCTGGCTGGGCAGACTTCCTAGACACACACACCTCTTGGTGATTAAGACTGTCAGGCTGTGAGAGTGAGCAAAACCTGCTCTACTTCAGTTTCTATTTTAAATAAAATCACATTCCTCTTTTAGTAGGCCTTTCATTGATACGGTGTTGAAATAGTAATGGGTCAGCAGACGGATTTGGAAGCAGCAGACAAGCTTTTGAGTTAAAATCCCTGTCAAAGAGCTTTTAAGCACCATACAATTTTTAACCTGAGAGTTCAAACAGTGAGAACACAAACTTTGTGCTTACCCAGTTTCATGTACTGTATGAAAGAAACCTAGAGTATAGCTAACAAAAAAGAATGCAAAAGAAGATCTTTTTGTCTACAAGAAATATGCCCCTGAACATCATCCTTTCCTGATATTTCCTCCTAACCATTAAATGTCTTCTGGTTCTTCAGGTCAATTTTAAATAGACAAGGCATGAAAGGAATGCTTGGGTATATATGCGACTCTCAGCACTTCTTTATACTACAAGAACTTAATATTAATTGGTGTCATGTTAATGTGGTTCCTAATTTGGACTACCAGTCATTTAAAGTCATGATAGAAAGTTCATTTTAGTCTAGAATTTCAGAATTTATACTTAGGATTTCAAAATTTATGTTGAATTTCTGTGTATTGTATATATAATCGTATTTCTATAGTATATTACATTTATACGTAGTTATTTTCAGTATTATAGTATTTATTATAAATTATTATATTTTATATTATTACATAAATATCATATTAAGAACCCATCTTTTAAATACTGATCATTAATAGACAGATATCACTGAAATAGATTTAATATTTTTGTGACTTCTGAGAATACCTGCACCATCCCATATATTCTTTTGAAAATCTAAATCGAGGTTTCAAATTTATGATCTTTTTCCTTTTGATTACACACATATGAACCAGCAGGCTCAGGGTAAAAGTCCTGCCCCCTGCCCTGTCCCCCCAGAATCACAATAAGCTTATGCCTCTATTTATATCAGACTGTATTGAAAAAATACAGATGTAACACAGTGATTAATTTCTTTTTTTCAAATGAGTTAGAATCTTAGCAAGTTATAATTTCACTCATTATGTGCCACTTGGAAAAACAACGTATTTGAACTTTTCATCAGATATCACCAAAAGGGCACCGGGCCTTCATTGTTTGCTGTCCAATATTCAAGTGACCTTTTGAATGATGAAATTTAATACACTCATTTATCCTGATTACCCAGGAAAACCATGTGAAACTTGACCTTTTGGCTTCAAGGTCAACCAAGGAACAGCCTAACAACTGGAAAACCTGACTTGTTACCTGTCCAGACAGAGGCCCTCTGTTTGCCACACCCGGAAACACTGGTAGTCACCTGTTCCCTGGCAGTGCCAGCAAACATTGCATTATTCCCCTTACAAAGACAGAAATGCAAATGTCAGCAGCATGCTGGCACAGCTGTGCCTCTCCTTCCCAACAGCTCTCCTGCTGAAGTAACCTCATCAGAGAAGATCAATCCATTGCAAAAAATACACAGTTGAAACTGAACCTGAAGTAGGCAGGAATTCTAATGGTAGTTGGAAGAAAAGTCTATGGTTTGGGTGTACCCCGGATCTTGCTGATGCTAAGTTTTCCCACAAGAACACTGACAACTAAAACATTTAACTTTTTCTGGCTGGATGGGAGTCTCCATTCCTTCCTGACAGTTAATGATCCCTGGCCTCAATTATACATATTATTATCTCCTTCCACTTGGAAGAGAGCCATACAGCACACCTGGGCACAAGGCCACGAGCCTCCTGTAAACTCCAGCTACAGAAAACCACCCCATAGCTCCTCAGAAACACAGGCAGCACTAAGAATGAAATCAAGCTTCCAGTGTCAAACAGGTAATGCTACAGGTATAGACAAAACAATTCTGATCTCAAGATGTGAGGCATAGTTCTGGGGAGGTGTGGGGAGTTTCGTTTGGTTTTTTATTTCTGGTGTATATAGAGCTAACCATGGATGGGTACATGGGCTCAAATCTGCCTGCTTTAACTCTCAATTTCTCATCTCAGTCCCTAACCCAGACAGCACTCCTGCTCATGCTTGTTTAGGAAATGCATTTAAGTCTGCAATTCACAGTCTACGATACTAAGACACACAAAAAGAGAAGGAGACAAAAGGTGATAACACACATAATACAGTATAGTCTACCTGCTATAAAAACAGAACAAAGACTACAAAAAGAAACAGAACAATAATCCTCAACTGAATGGCATGTAGGAAACAGATTTGTTAGTCCTTTTATTCTGCTTTAGCAGTATTGAGCTTTAACTCCTCCCTGATTCTTATGTGAATTAAAACTATATTCGAAGACCTACTAAAATAAATATAACTTCTACGAAGATAGACAACAGGATTTAGCCCTATCAACGAATACATTACATGCAGCACATAAAAGGAAGAAACAAAGGAATTTAAACCATTGCAATTTCTGCAAAACTAAAGGTTGGTCACAGAAATTTCAAATTCAGGAGAAACTTAGGTTTTAAGAACTTTGTAATACATTTTAGTGGAATAAAAGAACACTGAAATAAACCAGCTGGAGCTATGCTGCCTCTTTTTTCCAGTCATCTAAGCATGTCTGCACTGTGCTTTTGAGTATTCCAGTTTGCTTGAATCAGTCACAACATCACAACCTTCAGGAACCAGGTCAGGTCTACTTTTGTACTTCATCTCACAGGCTTGAGACACTGGACAGCATGACGTGGGTCTGTGCAAATGGTTACACATTGAGCCAGCCTGACAAGTCCTGTACTGAGCTAACAAACCATCGAAGTAGAATCCATGTCCAGTGAGTTTAATGTCTGCATAGATTCCCTGTATGTCCAATTCCGGACACATATGGCAGAGATACCTGACTGAGCTCTGTACAGAGCAGGGTTTGGTCCATAAAATCTACCACCTTCATGCTGTGCAAGATCAGTTAACATAATTCGGGATCACAGAGTGTTCTTGAAAGAGTATACCATGCTTGTGTGCTGTTGTGTTCATACTGAAAAATTCAAAATACCAAGTTAAAGCTTTATGGAGGCTTTGCATCTGTGAGCAGGATTAATTTGCAACCTGGATAATTCTCTCATGGACAGCACAGTTAACTGCATTTATACCTTCCCTTTATTTTGGGAAAGGAACAGGTAATATTTCCCTCCCTGTTCCAGTTCTGTTTTCTGGGCTGATTAAATTCTTCTCATACCAGAATGATGACTTGATGATTTGACATGCAAGTTACCTGATAGTTTTCCAAACATCAAAGCCATCCAAAGGCTTAGTGCCATTGGTATGTCCTCCAGCAAGGTGCACCAGGGTTGGCAGCCAGTCAGAGATATGGATGAGTTCATGACTTTCCACACCTTTTTGTTTCAGCAAAGGACTTGCAACAAAGCCTACAGCTCTCACTCCTCCTTCCCAGAGAGTCCATTTTCTCCCTCTCAGTGGCCAGTTATTCCCACCTGCTAAAGTTTGTCCTCCATTATCTGAAAAACAAATAAACAAAAAGAATTCTTGTTAAGAAAGAAATAGAACAATCCTCCCCACAAAACCTATTCACCCATTCGAAAAAATATTTTCACAGTACACGTGTGTCATTTAAGTAACTTGCATAGTGCTGTTAAGTGTTCATACAAGGTCTAACACTCAGGGCCAAGTAACAAACACTTGTTGCATTTTAACACCTACAGATTACGTAAGTGAAAAGTTACCACTAGGCAGAAATGATACCATACTAGAAGACAATAATTTAGAAAGACTGTGCTAAGAACAGCTTCTGACCATGATTCAAAATACCATTAGGTATCCAGAGCTTCCAGAACCAAAGACGTTAAAAATTTAGTTTCAATTCATTTAAAGACCACAAGAAGAGTTGCTATCAATGCCATCATTAGTACTCAGAAAACACTGATTTCCAAAGCAGTATCGTATGCTTAAAATGGAAACCTGTTATTCCAGTCTCAGGACAATACTCACACACCTAGTTTAAAAGCAGGTTTTTTTCCAGATTTTTAGGCAGCCACACTGATATATGAGTTAGACAAAACACAGCTTCTCAGGCAGAAAGAGATAGTCCTAATAAAATGAATTGAAACTAGTTAATGTAACTGAAGTGACTCAGAAATTGAATTTATTGTTTGGTGAGAATAACAAATAAGGCAGCTACAAAAAAAGCTGAATCATGACGACAGAAATATCTATGTGAATTAGAGACAGCTCATGGAATGCTTTTTTTAACTCTCTCTGACTAAGCTTCCACACTTAGAATAAAACCCAGATCCTTGAAGCTAACTGTAATGATTCTTTGAAGTTACTTTTAGTACTGTTATACAGTTGTTGTTCAAACCTACTATAATGTTCTCAGAAGAGTCATTGCTGGCAATTCTGTTGAGCACAATTCTCCTCTATTTTAATGAGGTTAAAATTATTTCAAATAGTAATTGCTGAACTGACATTCAGTGTCATTTGACATATTCCTATTGTATTTTCTGATTAAAAAACAAGAATTTGAGGGAAGAAACAAGAAGTCCAACACCTTATGGAAGAACTTTACTGTAACCAGAACAAAATTATCTTCTTTCTGGTTGACTAGAGTTCAAGAAGCATTTGGTCAATACTCCTGGACACAAGACATGATCCTTGGGGATGGTCCTATGCCTGGCCAGGAGCTGGACTCAATGGTCCCTGTGGGTCCCTTCCAAGTCCCTTGCAACTCAGCTTATTCTGTGATTCTGTGTTTGATTAGGGATCACTGTAAACCCCCACATCTTTCTACTGCACACAGGAGAAGACTTTGGTCCTACAAAGGAATAAACCAAGGATATTTGTGAAGATTTTGAAAGGTAGAAGTCTAAGCTAAATGAAGCACTTGGCAAAACCAGAATTATTTGAAAAGAGTTAAATGTCCTGTGGCCCAATTAGCTTCCAGTTGGGTTGCCCAGGTGTCCTGCATTTTTGGATTAAAAAGAAATGAATCAAGAACTCTACCATTATTTCTCGGACGCTGAAATCTGAGAATCTGAGATCTGAGAACTTAAAACAGTTGCTGGTTACAACAAAAATAGAAAAAATCAGTTTCAACAACTCCTTCTATTCATAATGTAAACAGGAATTCCTGTCAGAGATACTCACGGGACAGAGCTTTCAGTAGCTTTTAACCTTTGGTGGCTTTAGAATAAAAGACATCTTATCTACACTGTATTAGAGCACAGTTTGGACATAGAGAGGAATCAGAACTTAAATATGTTACGTACCTCCTTTATATCACAGACTACTCACTATCATACCAGTTTAATAGCAGCACATGAGGGCTTTTTAGTCCCTGGTTATCAGCAACGAAGCAGCAAGGAAATTATAGAAGTACCCCTACTTCTATATTTCCGAAGAACAGAGAGAAAGAAGTGTGCACTTCTCAGGTTACATTCAAGTCTTTATGGTTCTTACTTTTTCCTTGCTTTCTGTAAAGATATTAACATTCTGCCAGTTTCATTACACATCCAATTCCCTGATACAAGGAGTCTATCTAACATACATCCTGAGAAAACTTGCATCTTGTATCAGCATTCAGACACAGTACATTAAGTTTAAAAGAAAGGGGGGAAAAAATACTGTTTTGATAGCTGATCTGACATGCAAATGAAAAAAACCTGGCATATGAAACAAGGCTCACCTCCCTCACTTGACTTCTCATTCTCACATTGCTAGAAAATCACTTTTTCTTTCCTCAGGAATTCATGTTCAAGTATTTCTTGACTGAGTTACGAAGAAAGTGTTGAAGGAGGGAAAAGGATGGTTTCTGTTTTGATTATTGAAGTTTGTTTCCTTTCTAGATAGGCAGAACATAATTGATGTGTCACTAGCAGTTTGTGTGTATGCAACACCTTCCACACGGTCTGAAATGTTATCAAGGACTTCAAATGCCAACAATTTGTTAAAGAGGAGTTGGTTACATAACAATGAAAGGCCATAATAGAATCTGTATCAATAAAATATTAAGCTAACCACTAAATAATAAAGGGAGAGAGAAAATAAACAAGAAGCCACTGATTTCATACAGGAGTATAGACCTGGCAGAATGTCCACTCAGGACTGTAATTGCTGGTCTGGTTGGTTTTACCTCCAGGACTATGTCTGGATGGCAAGAGACAAGATGGGCACCAGCTGTGTAAGTGCATGTTCAACTACATTTCCTCTAAGTCAAGAGCTGTGGATGTATATATTGATGCTAAATGCTTGTATGGGTTCAGAAAGCCACTAAAGAAGTTAAAGATGAAAAAATAAGTTATAGCTCCTGCATGAAAACACATCACCTCAGTCTCAGGAGTTTCTTCAGCTACAAACTGCTGAAGATTTGAAAGTTTTCACAAAAGTTTCCTAGACACAAGCCACCAAGAACTGCCATAGTGAGGGGGTGCCTGGCTAGACAGATCCTTCATCTGTGGAAGTACAACCATTCTCATGTTCTCCCAAGTAAGTTATTCCCCACTAACTCCTTATGCTATCTTATCCAAGTATCTCAAACATGGAACAAAGTCCACGTGGAAACTCCCAGTAGTTTAAAACACACAACTAAAATCCACTTAGGTATGAGACAAATGGAGTCATTGCTCCTTCATGTTGTACACTGGCTTCATATCCAATTCTAAATCCATTTCAGAACAGTATTTTGTGAACTATTTATCATATATTTTTGTAGCTGTTTCTCTGCATAACTTACCCTAATATTTTATGTCAGAAGACAGTCTCCAGAGCAAAGCTTTTGGAACCAAGCTACCTACACCTTGTGGCCCTGGTTTGTGAGATTGCTTAATATCGAAGTTTCAGCCTTGCTACTTCAGCTGAAAACACAAGCCTCCCCCAGGCATGATACTTCATTATCTCTTTGCCAGAGAAAAAAATCAAACATGATTTTCATTAAAAATACTGAAATAGTGTGGGAAATGTAGTGAGCATATGTTTCTTATCTGTAAGAATAATTTTTGCAATTACACCTATATAATTTAGCCTACAGAAGTACCCAAAACATACTAGAGGTATTAAAAAAATCATAAAATTACCAGCTCTTGTCCCTAAAGAAAGGATGAAAGGGAAGAGAATAAGGCTGTGTCTAGAAATTACGCCCCTTGGCGTAAGTACTACCTTGCTAATTTATGCAGCTTTGTTTGCTTTCTTGAATGGAAGCATCACACATTTTTGAAGAGCTTTGTTGCTTCCTTGGTTTGGCTTCCTTTGAGAGATGTTCAGCTACCTTTACTTTCTCCCTTATTATGTATTATTTTAAGAATGGGGGTACCTAGATGCTTTATTTCCATTCTCATGGAATTTTCTTCTACAAGGTGAAATTTGTGGCAACAAAGGAAAATATGGGGAAGAGACAGTCTCACTAATACAAGAATGGGCTGAAACGGAATTTGTAGCAGGTGCTACACCAATAATGAAAAAATGCACAGCACATATATGCTGGGTAAATGACAAAACAAGAGAATAAAGGAGAGCAACAGAAGCATCCTGGCTACTTCAAAAGGCAGCTTCCATCAAAGCTGAATCAACATCAGTCTCGACAGTACGAGTTGAAACTACAAAAATACATTGCCAAGTACCTCCATCCCAAAACAATTTGAGTGAAAATACAACATACTTTTGACACAGAAAATCAGAGAATATAGCCTATTCTTAAAATGTGGGTGATTGCCTTCAAAATTACTGTGGTTCTCTCACTAAAAATGATGAAGAGGAAGGATTATTTTAAAACATCTATTTAATAAAAAACCTTTCAACATAAGAAAAATAGATGCAAAGTAAAGCTTGTGTGTCTCGTGTATACAACATAACTTTAAAAATTATGTCAAATGTTCTTCTCACAAACATCTGCTTTTGTAATTAATACTTATTGTCATATACATGAGAAAGAGTTTAATTTGCTATATCTGTAATTTCTAAACTGTAAGAGATATTTTGCAGGAGTTTTTAAAGGAATCAATAAACAAAACTAAATAGAGCAGCCCTTCTGTTTCTCCCAAGTACTTCTCTGAAGAGTTGCCAGCTGCCAAACATTTTGAGTAGCACAGTGTATATATACAGTGATGTGGGATGTATGCAACTAGTAAGCAGTTTAAGGACTAAAAATTCTTTAAATAAGAGATGGACAATAAAAAACAGCAATTCTGAGTGCAACAGTTAATGAAGTATGGATTCAAGTCTTTGGATGGACACACTTTCTTACAGAATCACCCTGGAACTGAAGCAACAGTCTGCTTCGTACTATGAAGATAACCTACACTGGAAATAGGTGCTCAAACTGTGGGGAAAGCTTCATTTGGGATTTGTACCTAACTAGACAGTAGAAAACCATAAAAAGGCAAAGGTGTTGGTTTAAGAACAAACTCTGACAAATGTCCTTCCCAGGATCATAAATATCTCTTGCCTGCATGCATTCATTGCCAAGACAAATCCACAGTAATTACTGAACTCAGGGGCAATACTAACAGCATTAATAGATTTGTTAAAACTTCAAGTATCAGAACTCATTTCTCTGAGAAATTCAGTTTAGACTGATCAATTGGATTTAAACTTGTTTTTAGGAAAAGAAATTAAATGGAAACAAGTACTGTAATGCTGTGTAAGGCCAGCTCTCTAAGAAAGCAAGTTTAATCTCCCTCAGTGGTTCGCATTAAAAAAAAAAAATCGTTATTGTCTATACAGTGGAATGAAAAACTTACTTAAAAAGCTATAAAGAGGCCCCTATGTTTTATTTTTTGGAAAGTGGGAAAACATTATAATAAGAGTTCCCAAAGACCATCTAACTACAGTATGGACAACACCTTAGCTTCTCCACCATGTGGACATGTGGACCAAGCGACTTTCTCCTGTGACTTCTACTGCCTGCAAACACTATCTTAGTAGTTTTAGATCACAATCCTGCCTCACTTTAATGGTTTAGAATAAAGGTACTATTTCCTCTGCAACTAGGCTAGAAATTAGTCTTCATTTAAAGATTTTATTTGCTGGTTTTTTTGCCAAGTCTTAGATAGGGCTTAAGCGTGTCGATTAAAAATGGTAAATAGTACATTAAAACTTCTTGCTTCTTTTTTTCCAAAAGAAACAATGTGCCTTCTTGTACAGCTACCTATTTTGTTCCAACAGACCAGGCCTTGTTTCAATTACACTACAGAAAAGTGAATTTTATTTTTCTTCCTAACAGAGCATACTCTTTTTGTCTCCCTTGTGACCACTCAGGTTGCTGCATTCTTCTTTCAACCACAACTGAGCTACACCCCACAGTCCCGCTGACATGCCTGGCAAATTGCTCTAGACAAGCTCTTCCGAGAGGGCTTCCTGGAATTTCTCCAAAGATTCATACAGGACTGTATTTGGTGCTGTTACTAAGCAGTTTTCACTCCAGCATTTCTATTCAGTTTGCATTTTCTTAGTTCAAGTAATAAAGAGGTACCTGTAAGTCTCCTTATCAGGGAAAAAAAAAATTCACTCTTGCTGACTACTTGTTCTAGATAGTAGGAATACCTCACAAACATACACATCATTTGCATAAGCTGTCTTTAACTTTTATTTATTCTACACCTTTCATTCTGCTGAGATGATAAGTGTGTTTAAGTTTGTGATACATACTATGCAACCTTGATTATAGTGTCAGAACTGTAATTCTATGTCCTAATAATTGTAATTCTCAAGGTAAGTTTAACAACTGTTTTTGGCATTTGTAGAACAAGGAGTGATATGGAAAATCTTTATGACAATAACTTTAGAAAATACAATAGTACTTAATTCCTACAAGAAAAGTAACAGTCTTAAGAGAAAAAGATCCTTTTCAGCACAGCAATCCAATAGGGTAAGTATTTCTGAACTGTTTTTCTCTGTATACCTCAGACCACAACAAATTTTGCATGAACAAATTTTAGCAGTAAGTAAGAGATGACCAGAACTGTTTGATATCACACACACACACTCACACACGAAATTTAACATGTCAAATGTTTTATGTTAATGAAGTTTACAAATTTAAATACTTCTTGGATACCTACATTCATTTTTAAAAATAGCTATCCAAAAGTTTAATATATCTGTATGCATATAAGTCATACATCCACAGAGCAAGAAACAACCAACTGACATTTACGATTTGAATGATTAGGAATCGGTCAAAAAAAAAAAAATAGAGAGAGGAATCAAGTGCAATGAAGTGCTGTGTACCACGAAAATCCTTGAAGTCTTTGACTATGAAAACACTTTTCTATCCTATTCAGAACACAGCCCAAATGAATTATTAGAAATAATAAATCTGCAAGGGCAAAGAAAGAAGAAAACTTTAAGTATCTAGGATTATATAAATATAATCGGATATCACAAATCAATTCTGTATTTGTTTATCATGTACTCATGATAACTTTAACCAACCATTAGAGTTTTTAAAGATCTAGTAAAACATTTCTGGCTCCTGGCTATCAACACTCAGGTCTCCTTTTTCCTGAAAACACTTACAAAACACATGCCAAATAGTCCTTATGTACCTACAGTACAACATCAGCATGCCCTAGCTCTTTTTTCCGTTTTCCACCTGTACTTTAGCTCCTGGTCTTTTTTGAACTGATGAATTATCTGAAGCTGCAAGAGAAAACTCCCATGCTCCTTGATTTCTCCTCAAGGGCCCCTGCAGTAAGCTGATCTAGCACACATCTGTCTGATGTGTAAACTATGCCAAACTCTGTTTGAAAGTCTCGTCTAAAGCCACACAATATTTTTAAAGTGAGTACAGACCAGAAGAACAAACAACTTCAATTTCTTTCATAATGCAGGGTATTTCAATATATTATAAATTAAAGCATCTTCAAAATAAGGAGAAAAAGCCTTTTAACCTTCTGCTACTCCTGAAATTAAAGGCTGCTAACATCCTAAAGCCAGAAACTATATCTAAACTAGCATGAAATACATGCGTAAAAAGTTTGAAGGGGAAATGTGGTCAATAATAACCCCCATTCCAGTTTCTTGCTTCTTATTAATAAATTAATGGCTTTGTGAAGGTAAGAGTGAAACTAAGGTGGTTTCCTCTTTGCTAAATGGAACAGAATCCCTCCTATATGTTAACTCATTGCATTTAAAATAAATAACTGTTGTAACTCAGAAGGATGTTTAGTTTCCAAGTGCATCCTCACTCTCTTCCTACCAAACAGAAGAGATATGTCCATATGGTAGACAGACAGTAATAAAAGGAGGACAGGATAGGGATGACATATGACCAAAAGTATGCTGAGAAGCACTGAATTTTTGTATTAAACTTTCTAAGTGCAGAGACTGTCCAATAGCTGGCAGCACCTAGCTGCTTTTATTCAGTAAAAGCATTCGGAAGTTTATTTTGAATACATTTGGGTTTCTTCCTCTGCTTCTGGAAGCAGTGTGACTTTTAGAACAAACCTAGTGCTATTATCCAAGTAATATTATGGATCTAATTAGGAGACATATTTATAGCAGCTTTTGGAAGAAAAAAGCAGGAACTAGGGTCACTGTTACTGCGCTTACAGATACTCTTTTTAAGCAGTGACCAGACAAAACCAATGCATCCACACCTTCAGATACATGGAAAATATCTGACTTCAGACCTGCTACACTTGTATTTTAGGCTTCAAGTTGTAAGGTAAGAAAAGAGGATGCTGTCCCAACTGTGAAGAGAGGAGCCGGTGGAAAACTAGTTTTACATTTACTGCTGATCAGTCGTATACAAGAAAAGAGGTAACTGATTTCACATGAAGCAGAGGCTTGCAAGAAGGCTGACAACCTTAGGGGATCATTATTTCACTTTTCTCCAGTGTCATTTGAGGGGGAAGGAAGAAATTACTACTTTGACCTAACATCCTTTTTGTTTTCTTTTAAAAACAAAAAAAGAAAAACAAAAAAGAAAAACAACACAAAAACCCACTTCCAGGGATATGAAGCTGCCAAAACTTAGAATTAAAATGCAAACAGTAGAGACAAATGATCTAATATACAGGCATTAAAGCCCCAGGGTTCTTTCCAGAACCCGTATTTTCCATCCTAATATCCTGTACCCCCTCTTTCTTGGAGTTTGAGAGGAAGCTGCTCTGATTGCCTTCTGTCATTCCTTTGGCACACAATAAACAGAGCAATCTGGAGTTAATTTAAGCAGTTTAGCACATCAGGATACAGCTGGGAAAGGTTTTGGGAGAATGGCTGGGGAGGAAGAAGAGGGCTGCATACAGTCCAACCAAGCCTGCACACAGGAAGGTGGTGCAGATGGGCACCTTCCAACACTACCACCTGCAGACAGGGAAAACTGCCCCATGACGACACTTTCCAGTCAGCCCAGGAACAGCAGGAACCTCACTGCAAGGAATTTACAAGTCCACTCCTAAAAGCAGGAGTGGCAGGGCCACTGCTTCATGTAAGGACTATTACAGCCAATCCTTGGTCATTCAGTGGTAACCCAACCCCTCCTGTGTGTCTACCACTTTTATATTTCACCCTCTATAAGCCAGATGGTATTTTTTTCGTCTTAAGTTTAGACACATGCATTGGTTTTACACAGTGCAAACAATGACTTGATTCCGGCCATTGGACAGGTTTACATCTGTTTTTTACATCACTTTTGTTTGAGTTCTTAATCACTTGGGGCCCTAGCTATACCCAGAATATATTGACTGAGCTCACTACCAGAAAGAAACACATACCTGCTGGCATAAAAATATAAAAATGAAACAAAAGTCTTCAGTTATTACTTACCACAGGGGACATTTTTAAAAAGCGCAGCATGCACTTTAGGAAGAAGTATGTGTCCATAAGCTAATCCTCACACCAAGCACATAAAGCACAAAAACTAAAACTCTTTACTCCAAAGAGTAAAGAAAATAACATTCTTTATAACACTGGTCTTATAGCGGCAATGAAAAAAGCGAATTCTTTTGTGATCAGTTGTAACTGTTTTGTTTGCTGTAGGCTATTTCATTCCCCTAGAGATTATGATGAAAGGAAACAGGTAAGTTAATTGAACAAGGTGGACATCCAACAGTCTTGTGTAGGTACATCCAACATTGTCTAAGGCACTCCCAACAGCCACCCCAGCTTTGCTGAATGTAGCCAAGATTAGAGGGGAGGAAAGGGGTTATTTTATATGCTAATATGGTGACAGAGAAACACAGGTAACGGAGAATAATGGAAGTTTACATAAATAATATCTGTTCTCTTTAATGATCTAAGTAGTGTTTTTAACCAGTTTTCATAAATCCATTTTTTAGCAGTGGATTATGTTCTCCAGGCAGGGAAATGGCAGATAACCTATTTGCTGAATGAGTGTTTCAGAATAATTTTTTGCTTGTTATTTCTTTAACATCTTTGCTTGGTTACAAGTAACAATGGCTGAATAACGTACTGCTGAACCTAAAAAAATGATGTTAAGCTGGACAAAACTGAACCCCCGTTCTCCAAAAAACAGAAAAAAACCTAGCATTCACCATTGTACCTAATACTCTCCCCTTCCTCATTTTGGCACACCAATTCAAGTCAGTGACAAGGAGGAACACTTAAATACAAAATTTTTACCTCATTAGTGATTATTTTTTTCCAACTTTGTGCTTTTTCTCCCCCAGCTACATGCCAAAACATGCCCTCTTTAATTAGTCCCATGTTTGAACCTCTGCAATCTGCCTGCACCATGCTAGTTCAGTAAGGTCACCAGCAATTTCCTCTTGGCAAGATCCAGCCTTTCTCCAATGTCATCCTTGAACTTTCTGCCACTTTTGATCATATTTCCTGAATCCTGAAGTTGTGAAATCTCTCCTCTTGGCAACGTCTAGCTGTACAGACCACAGTCAGTCCTCAAACATACACTATAACTCTCAGCGATTTTAAAGTGGAGTTGTTCATATGCGCAACAGAAACAACTGTAGACTTCAAAGGAAGAGTCAAATTGCTCTTTGACAAAAGAGTCACATTCTGCTCTTTGTAGTTTTAATGGATTTGTGCCTAACGATCATTCCCTAGAACATCTACCCTGGAAACTGTATCCTTTACAGGTTAATTTTTTTCCTTTTCTATTCCTGAAAGTGGGAAAGAAGTGGAAAAACCCATAATGCCATAACAGATTCCTCTGCTCAAAGACAGTATTTCATTACAAACAGAGCTTTAGCCCTGGATGGTCAAATTATTCACAGCACACCTACTAATAGGTTAATCCTATCATTTTCAGAAGACATTTTGCCTTCTTTCCTCTGCAAATTTCTTACCTAATGTAGTGATATTAAAGCCATAAAGCACATCTGCTTTGTGATTCAACCTGTGCTTGCCAAATGAATTTCTCCACTATTGCTTGACGCCCCTGATGCCACCAAAAGTCAGAATTTATCATCTCATTTATATCATTGACCAAACCACCCACATGATCCTTCCTCAGCCTGCTTAGTCCAACCTTGCATTACGAAGTATTTAGTCAAAGAGATAGGTCACTGCAAAGGAGGGGTGACTAGAGGTGATGGTGGCATCTCAAGTGGTGAGCTCCCTCAGTCCCCACATTTACAGCTGCAGGTTTATCTTCCTCACAAAGGACTTCTGCCCTCATGAGTAATCACTACCTGACTCATATATATGAGCCCAGAAGTCACATTTTCCCTCTACTCCCACTTTAGCTGGGGAGTTTTACTAAATCCTACTTCAGGTTTCTCTCAGGATTATGGAATACGTGACCCATTAAATTAGGCAAGGTCTTTAGGTCCATCTTTTCCCAAAGCCTATCTTCTCATTTGCCTTAGGCTGCAAGAAGGCCCTGACTGAACTAATTTAAAGAATAGAGGTAATTAAAACCTCTCAGGTCATACAAGAGGTCAACAATCCCTAAAAAAGGCTGGTATGATGGTAAGTATGCTTACTCTTCACACAGTTTTGTTAAAATTATCTAGATTAATAAATTGAAACCACTGTAGCTATTTAAAATGTTTGAGCTACCCAAGGTCACTTGGAGAGAATCACAGGAAGCCACATGCAGGCCCTGAGCAGCTGAGAGACCTCAGGGGCAATTGCCTGTGAAAGGAGGCACCTGTGGGCAGAAAAAATCCCTAACCTTAGCCCCACACATCAGCATCACTGTCTACACAGCTATTCTTCCTCCTGAGGCAGGCATTTTTCTTTTAAGTTATTTTTTGGGGTTTTTTTTGTTTGGTTTGGTTTTTTTTGTTTGTTTGGTTTTTGCCATTGTATTCTTTCTGGTACCTTTGACTTCCTAATGAACTGTAGCAGATGGTCAGCAATAGTTTCTCTTTCCTAGTCAACGTGAACCATTTGAGGCCAGTAAAATGTAATTATTAAATTGTTTTAAACAAAAGCTTTGCTTTTTCAAGCCTTTGAAATTACTGGAACACAGCTTGATGGCAGCAGAATGTGTGATACATCCAAGTAGGCAGATATCAATTTATATCCTCTGCAGTCAGAACTGCAGCTATGTACAACTTCAGAGAGAGAAAAGTAATGGAATGTACCTTTTGTTTTTTAACCTCCATGAGTAACAGAAGAATAGCATTGAAAAAAATTGGAATTAACAAAAAAAACCCATGTAGAGGATATACTTCTTTATATCCACTTGTTACAAATGCTTATTTGATCATAAAATGTTTTACAATACTTCAGTGCAAATAGAAAGAGGCAGACTTAAAGCAGACTTAAAGAGATACAACTATTAAAACTCTCATTAAATTACGCATAACAGATGTCAGCATATGCTATTTCATCGTTGATTTGATAAAGGATACTCTTGCAAGATATCAGAAGCAGTACAATGCTTCAATACATCCAGTTCTCTGCACTCATCAGTAGTAATCTTTTGCATAGCCTAAATATGGGGATCATCTACAATACAAGAAGTCAGTAATGAAAGAACTGCACTACATTTGCTGCATTATTTGGTTTTATGTGTTGTAGATTAAAGCCATTTACTCTAAAATACAAGTGAAATTACTGCTGCAGACTTCTGGTTCTTCCCAACCAGTTCAGCAACTCTGGAATCTTAATACAGAATTCAGGGTCAGCTCACTTCAATGTACACAAAGCTCTGGCTGCATTTTAACTTGAGAAAACACAATTGGAGGTCAAACATAAGAGCAAGCACAGGCAGCATTCCACACGGCAGCAGTGCTCAAAGTTCAGATAAAAGCGGGGGTGTTTCTTCCCGCTTAAAGAGAAATGTAAAGATAGATGCTGTATTGTAAGAGACAGATATTCCAGTCACAGGAGGCATGTCAAGGTGTCTAGAGAAACACGGAGAATTCAAAAGGGCATAAAGAGGTATAGAGAAAGCAGAGGAATGATTAAGACTGAGCTGTAAGGAACTGAAAAAAAAACAAGCAAGGAACCTTCCAAAAGGAGGGGAAATTAGCTTATTAGTTCCAGTGCTAGTACAAAGAGAAGAAAAAACCTGCAGTGAACACTGCAGTAAGAGCTCTCCAAGCCATTTTCACATCAGACATTTACATGATCTGATACACTTACCTGTGGCCAAATCTTAGCATCCACTGCCTAAAAAACTGACATACTTAGGGATTTCAGTGTTTCTTCTGGTACTTTTAACTCAAAACCCTGTAACATGTATGGCTTCCTTTGCATTCAGCACATCTATATTCTGACCACCTAAGTAAATTCTGCTGGTTTTATTCTCCCATTAATTAAAGCAGAGAGGCAAAATCTTGCTCTTTTAATGCACACTAAAGTGGTATCGCCCACAAATATTGATCCATTATATTCTATGTATAAGAATAACATGAAATAATGAAAAGTGAAAGAAAGGACAGATGTGCTGAGCTTTTATTTGGAAGTTCTTAGATTCTTCTGCAGAGTTTAGCCTAGCAGCATACTTTAATTCTGGAATATTCATAAATACACGAAACAGATGTAGTAACCAATTCATAGTTTATACGAACATATATGAAAAAAATGAAAAAGCAGGGAAGGAAAACAGATCCAGAACATCTTAGCAGGAATTCAAAATAAGCTTTTTCAGATACTACTCATTTGACTAAGGCCATCTTACAACATCTGCAACTTCTTCCAAATTCTTAAGCCAGACCAGACAACATTGCATGCTTCTTTCCCAAGTGAATCAATGATTGATTTTCCCTGTGTTTCTACAGGGCTGTCATTGATTGACAAAGTAAGTCCCTTGGAGAAGCAGTATTTGTAAATAAATACAAAAGCTCTGTGTCAGACAGTTGTGTTGTTTCAAACAATATTTATCAGTTACAAAGGAAACCTGAAAATGTATGTATATAAAACATGAAAATTTAATATATTTGCTTTAGTTCTATTAAACAATTATTGAAGAAATATGGATACAAAACTGTAAAAAACTAAGAAATTCCATTTTGATAATTTTGTATGGTATTCTACAATATAAAGTAGTGGTAAAGTTCTCAGTCCTGAGAGATATGGGTCAGGTAAAGAGTGAAGACAGGACCCTGAATTTTAGGGAAGCAAACTCCCAGCTCTTCAAGAAGCTAGCCAATAGGACCCCCTGAGGAAGTGCCCTCGAGGACAAGAGAGCAGAACACAGCTGACAGATCTTCAAGGACACCTTCCATAGAGGGCAAAAGCTCCTGAACCCCAGGCATAGGAAATCAGGGAAGGCAAGCAATGGTTGAATCAACCTGCTGGTAAAACTCAGGGGCAAGAAGAAAATGCCCAGGCAGTGCATCCCACAGTGTGGAAGTAGGGACAGGTATTCTGGGAAGAGTGCAGGAATGCAATCCAAGGCATGTATCAAGGTATGGCTGGAGCTGTGCATCCCTTGGGATGCAAAGAATAATAGGGGTTTTACAGACAAGAGAGGAAGGTCAGGGGAAGTATACCTCCGCAGTGGACATGACCGACAAACTGGTAACAAAGAATGAGGAGAAGGCTGAGGTACTCAACAACTTTTTGCCTCAGTCTTCACTGGCATTCGCTTTTCTCACACCTCTTGAGTAGATTGACCACAAAAAAGGGATTTGGGGAGCAACTGTAAGAGAGGATCAGGTTCATGACCACCTGAGGAACTGAAATTTACATAAATCTATGGGACTTGACAAGATGCATCCCACCATCCTGAGACTGACAGCACTGCCAACCCACTCTCCATGACATTTGAAAAGTCATGGCAGCCAGGGCAAGTCCCAGGTGACTGGAAAATGGAAAACATGGTATCCATCTTTAAGAAGGGAAGAAAGGAGGACCCTGGGAACTACTGACCTGTCAGCCTCACCTCTGTGCCTGGGAAGATGATGGAACAGATCCTCCCGGAGGCTGTGCTAAGGCATGTGGAGGGACAGGGAGGTGATTTGAGACAGCCAGCACAGCTGCAGGAAGGACAAATCCTGTCTGATCAATCCAATGGCCTTCTAAACAAAGTGACAACACCAGTAGGCAAGGGAAAAGCTACAGACGTTCTTTATCTGGATTTCTGTAAAGCCTTTGACACAGTCCCCCAAAACATCCTTCTCTCCAAGCTGGGTGGATCGCTCACAGCAAAATGAATTGGCTGGATGGTCACACTCAGAGAATTGTCAATGTCTCCATGTCTGGATGAAGATCAGTGATGAATGGTGTCCCTCAGGGGTCTGTATGGGGACCAGTACTGATTAACATCTTCACCAATGACACAGACAGTGGGATCAAGTGCACCCTTGGCAAATCTGCAACAACACTGAGCTGAGTGGTACAGCTGCCGCACCTGAAGGATAGGATCTCTTTCAGAGGGACCTGGACAAACTCTAGGAGAGGGCCCATGGGAATCTCATGCAGTTTACCAAGGCAAAGTGCAAGGTGCTGCACCTGGGTCAGAGCAACCCTGGTATCAGCACAGGCTGGGGGATGGACAGATCAGAGCAGCCCTGCCCAGAAGGACTTGGGGGTGCTGGTGGGTGAGAGGCTGGACATGACCCAGCCATGGGCACTCACAGCCCAGAGAGCCAAACCTGTCCTGGGCTGCATCCAAAGCAGCACGGCCAGCAGGGCAGGGAGGGGATTCTGCCCCTCTGCTCTGCTCTGGTGAGAGCCCACCTGCAGTGCTGCATCCAGCTCTGGGGTCCCAGCACAGGAAGGACACGGAACTGCTGGAGAGAGCCCAGAGGAGGCCACCAAGAGGATCAGAGGGCTGGAGCATGTCTTCTATGAGGACAGATCTAAAGAGTTGGGATTGTTCAGCCTGGAGAAGAGAAGGATCCATGGAGACCTTATAGCACCATCCAGTACTTTATGAGGGTTTATACGAAAGACGGGGGCAGACATTTAACCATGATCTGTTGTGACAGGACAAGGGGTGATGATTTAACACTAAAGGAGGGATTTAGATTGGATATCAGGAAGACATTTTTTATTATGAGGTTGGTGAAACACTGGGACAGGCTGCTCAGAGAGGTAGCGGATGTCCCATCTGTGGAAACATTCAAGGCCAGACTGGAGACGAGGCTCTGAGCAACCTGATCTAGCTGAAGATGCCTCTGCTCACTGCAGGGGCCCACTCCTAGAGTCCGACTTGAAGACAATCTCTTTTTATCCCACGCGAAAAGACGTTTCACAATTTGGACACCTAAGATGGGCAATCAGGAAAATGAACAGAAACCTACACTCACTAGGTCCCAGTAAAATACGCAAGACTAAATTCCTTAATTCCAAAAAAATTAATTTCCTCCTTTCCTCTCCTCACACTTCTGATACATTTCCATTCTGCAACACTTCAGCTCAGAATGATTAAAGCTTAAAAAGAAACTCAAATGATTATGAGCTTGGGACTTATTCCCCCTCCTTTTGTTGTGCTAATGCATTCAGAGATTTTACAAACCGTAAACAGCAACAACAAAAACACACTTCTAATCCTGAATCTTACAGCATCTAAAGCAATCCTGCCCCTGTACCACCGTCAGCCAGGCAGCGCAATTCCCCTAACAGAGGACGAATTACAAGGGATGATGGATTGAGGACAGGTTTTTCAATCATCTTTGTCTCACTGTTCCAAAAGAGTATAAGCCACTAACCTGGACAACAGATGAGGTTGCCTCTTTCACTCCTTCATGTAATTCTGGCTTTGTTTTCCAATACTGAGATTTTAATTTTTCTCTCTGATATTGTAATACTGCATTTTAAAAATAAAATTAAATTTCAACTTTGAATACTAGCAACCATGTAGGTCCCCTTAATTTACAACTAAACAATAATGAGTGTAACAAATATAGAAAAGGATGGCAGAAATAAGATGTCATATTCAATACGCCCACAGTTTAGTTCTGTAAACATTTCTTACATGTTATGTATCTCATGCTCCTTTGAAGGGCTGGGGATTTAGGAGCAATCATGTTCTTAAAACTTAATCAGAACCACATGGAGGTTAGTATGAGGGTCCATCCAAGTGAAGCAGAACTGGAAAGTATATTAAAAGTTAACTAAGAAATTATTTCATATGTAACTTACTGAGTTTAAGAAACCAATTTACAATGTTAATGTCTTGGTATTGTTGAAAACAGAGCCTGTCAATGAAATGACTCACACTACCTTCAATATTTCTACAAACCAGATTTCTGATTATAACTAAAAATAAACAAAAGGAGTAACATGCAAACAACCTCAGACAGGTGAAATAGACAGAAAGTAGGACAAAACCTCTATTCCTAGGCTTTTCCTCCTGTTGCCTGTTTCTGAAGGGGAGACTATAGAAGAGCCAAATCCTCGCAATTCACTTACATTAAGCATTGACATCTCCATTCCATAATGCAAATCTGGACTTTGTACGATTTTGTTTTAAACACTATTGAAATTACAGAGGCAGTAAATAGTCCACAATGGTAAAGAGCAAAGAATGGGAACTACAAGCAAGAGCGATTCAACAATTTAAAACCCTTTATTTGGCAGTCATGATACCACCATGCATCCTTTAATATGTATTACACGTACTATGTTACTTAAAAATGGAGTGAGGTATATAAGCAGGAGACAAGTCTGCTTGTCTACTAATGGGTCATGCCTAATACTCGTGCACAATTTTGAATGTAAACTAAAGTCAGTTGCCATTATCAACAAAACAAGCAGGCAGCTAGTGCTTGTTTCGGTTGGGTTTATTTTAAACCTTTTTTTAGTTTTGTGTGTGGATTTTGCATACGCCAAAGGGAATTAAATAGCACTTACTAGTGCCAGACACAACGTGAGCAAACATTAGCCAGCATCAATGCACAGCTCTGTAAATGCATCTCATTTTCGACCTCCAACATTCTTGCTAAAGTCTAGGTCACAGAAGAGGACTTCAGAGCCCTTCCTTTCTGTGATTTAAGCTCATGGTTGTGAGTCACAGTTAAACTGAGAGCACTGTCAATAACAGTGGTAAAGGATCACATTTGGGGAAAATTTCTCCCCTCTGATCTTCACAGCATAAATAATGGTTACTCTGTACATGTTCCAAGTGCAGAACTCCCACTGAGGTTTCATTTTTAAAAAAAGAGTACAGAATACACAACAGAGATCTACACTGTGGATAGGAGACTCGCAGCATGAATTAGAGAATAATTTTGCCCTTAATTTGAACTCATGTTCTTCCCTGCTTCCACACACTGCATCTGAAAGCTCCATGTGTAGCTGCGTTTTTCAGTCATGCTGCAAGTGTGACAGAAGAGCAATCACACTCCCTCTGATGGCTAATACAAAACACATATTTCCAACAAAATGAACCAGAACCACTTAGTAAGACCAGCTGATGAAAAAACATCTCTTGTATACCTCCATCTGATGTGGTATACTCACAGTGGAAAGAATAACCTTGAAGGTTCAGTGTTCAATGGCAGAAATGCCACTTTGTCTTCAGAGTGCTGACACTTTATTGTATTTTCAGTGCTTGATACAGATTTATTTGTGTATGTGTCATGGAAGCACTACTGAAAGCCTTTCAATTTGAGGGACAATAGAAAACTAGACCTTCTAACATAAAATTCTGCTAATGTAGTTCTTGTTGTGCTTTAAATACAACCATAGGGGTTTTATTTTCCATCAAGGGAACATAATACCTCTCCTGTGTCAGAGCACCATTCGCTGAACAACTTTACTGAGCATTTACAGATTAACTTTTATCGAGTTGCGCTCATATAAATCAACCTCTGGTTTTTTGCAACTCACCAGAACTGTCTCTTTATTCTCCTGACTTTTCCGGAGGGAAAAAAAAAAAAAAAAAAA
>VYXC01012855.1:162707-230605 GCA_013397175.1 Platysteira castanea
AGGGGAAAAAAAAAAAAAAAAAAAAAAAAAAAAGAAAATTGATCTTATGGGAAAAAGAAATGCATTTGATGTACACAAGCTTCCAACAGTTACAGACTTAGCCCTACAAAAGCTGCATGAACAATGCCCCTTTTCATCCCACTGAAATTTTCCTTTTTGTTTTTTTTTGCTTCCTAGTACAGCCTTCATGAGAGCAGCAATCCTAGCACAGACAGTTTCAGTCGAGTGCTTTCATTGTGAGCAGTCTCAGTAATTAAACAGGTCTCAGTAGCTACAGACCCTGCTGTGTCAAGGTCTACACTAGCACACATTATCACTAGACACGACAGAAACACAAAAGGAAATTTTAACCCAAAATCAACAGGAAAAACCTGACAAACTATTCATATGTCTGCAGTGAGCAAGACACTGTCAGGAAAATTTTGGATTTGTCCCACTGACGGGAGAACTGAAGTTGACCACTTTTTGGGTGTAGCAAATTCTGACACAAAGAATAAAGTCTTCCCAAACACTATTATGGAGAATAAACTAGTATAGTTTAATAGTAATCATAGGTTAAGGCAACCTTTTGGGAGCTGTGGGAGATGATTAAACGTTATTGTCAATATACAAAATGAGCTGTTTTCAGCAATCATCTCATTCTGAGAAAAAAATTACTAGCAAAGCTATTAACGTGCTTAAATCAAAGTTTTAAACAAAACTGGCCAGCCTGTAAAATTCTGGGCAAAATTCAGTTCCAAGTTTCATTTACAAATGAACTTCACTTCAAGCACTGGCATTCGCTAAAAACAGGAAGAAAATCTCAAGATTCAACTTATGATGGAGTTTTTAAACATGAAGACAAAAAAGAAGCAAATGTCTCTGGCACAAGGTCACTCCCTGTTCAGGAACTTGGCTTTGGAGTGTTAGGTTTTGCCTGGAAAAAGCTGGCTGGGTGAGGAGGGATTACTGCTAGATGGAATGGAAGATAAATAAACATTTCCTACATAACATACTGGGTTTTCATAGGAATTTAAAAGGGGAGGGAGGGAGTCAATATATTGACTATCAACACTTTCCAGTATTGATTTTAAATCCATTCCCACTATAGTATTTCCACCTTTGATAATATATTCTTAAAAATCTAGTCTCATTATTATTATCTGCATCATATGACAGAGAAGGTGTTTTTTTATTTCTAAAAAAAATTACTTTTATTACCCACACTAACATGGAAAAAACCTGGGGGGGAAAAAACAAAGCCAGCAGTGGAGTACAAAACACCAACCACACGCACCTTTCACTGTCATTGACATGTAACAATTCTAACCGACGCAAGCACAGTGATCTGTCAGAACTTTTGCCTGTATAAAAATGAGACTAAATAAACAAGAAACAGAAAAATAGTATTTGGGAATAGATAAAGTCAAAAAACTAGTGTGATTAAAGGTGTTTGCAGCTAAGGCACCTGTGCTTATTTCCATTTAGGAAGCACCAGATGCTCAGCCAATAGATGCCCAGACATCTTCCCACATTAGCAACACACCAAACCTCTCAGAAGCCTCTGAAAGACCAATTAAAAGAAGTCTTTAGGTCTGTAATAAAAAAAATCTGAGAGCACAACCTTCAAGATCAGCACTCTGACATCACAGATAGCATAACTGCTCTAGCCAATCTGTCCTTCAGTCGGCTTGGCCAAACTGCAATTAGAAGGCTCTCTGAAATTCCTTATAAGCAAAAGTGAAGGAGCAGGAGTTCATTTGTGAACAAAGGTATCTAGAAGATAAAAAAATGCCTTTAACGAATCAGTGAAAGTCAGATGCAGAGGCTGAAAAAAGGCACTGGAAATAGGAAAAAAAAAAATCCCAGTATTTCATTAGCCAAAAGCCACAATATGCTGGCTGGAATGCAAAAAGGGGAAAAAAAGGGTAATATGAAATTTTGGGGAAAGAAAACCTAGCGGTATGATAGAGACTGTATAAACATCAGTAAGTATGTCGAAAACAATCTGTGCTCTTATTCATCATAATTCTACAATGATAAAAAGACCATCTTTTGGAGTGAAAACAGTCATCACTGTCACATGCTCCATTATGGAAAGGATTTATGTGGTTTCCTCTTAACAATGCAAACCAAGGCTTGAAAAGTTCCATGTGTTTTGCTTTTCAAAGCCCTCTTATGGCAACTACCCGGCACTACAGTGCTAATCCACATTTTAAAACGGCGAGAAATACTGGGAGAGAGAAGTGTTGCTCCATAGTGGTTTAGTATAATAAAAAGATGAAAGTTAAATAAAGCAAAGGATATTAGCTTTAATACAGAACTGAAATTAGGGATCATACTTCTTTGCTTTAATGTTGGCAAGTTTACACCAAAATTTCTTGTAAATATCTTGCAGAAGCTATAATCACATCATATTCAGAGCAAATCCCCACTTCTTACCTCAAATCACAGTTCTGTATTTGAAGCAAAATTTGGACTCTAAGCCCATGTTAATAGTTTTGAAGCAAATTTGTACCACTTTAATGCTTTTTATGACCTTTAATTTAATCGAGGCCCTCTTCAGGGACATTGATAGTTACAGTCTCCTATGATTGCTAAAAAGAAAAATACACCCTATCTCTCATTCTCTTTGATTTCAAGTGGATAAAAGGCCATGGGTACCTACCACTGCTGCATTCATTTTCATCTGTTTTGCTTAAGCAAGCAGTGATTTCATTTTAATCACTGATCTTGCCAGAACAGACTTACTTGTATCTGCACTGTAAAAAGTGCTCCATAAAAGCAAATCCTATTTCATATCACACCAGTCAAGACTTTTCAAGCTACTACTTGATACACCACATACCATTGAACCTGCTCACCTTTTTCTAATTTATTTGTAGAAATAGCCTGTTTATCTGTTCAAAAAGACACCTGAGGGTTGATTTACAGGACATACTGATGGAGTCAGACTTTGCTAATGACCAAACATAATGAAGTTACATTTTTATCTTACTATCTCCATCAGACCACTTTAAAGAGGAACTGAAGTTCTTCTACACATTTCACAAGCCTCTTTCAAAACGTGCAGTATTTCCATTTGTCAACTGGCATGTTTTCAAGACAATCCCTCCTGAGCCATAACAAATAGGAAGAAACATGAAGGAGTATAATTTAAAAAAAAAACCTACCACAAGATCAAAGAATTCATCATATTCTACAGTTTTTAAATTTGTCCCCACTAAAAAGAGATCTACCATTTGAGGTCAACCCTTCACAGTGAAGTAGTCAGAAGACTATGTCTGATGCTATGCTACTTGCTATAGCACAAAATATTAAATGACCACCTGTAAATTATTCTTTGGGTGGGACCTTAAAAGCACAGAGAGATGCAAACACGAAGTGTGAATTTTGGCTGGAACTAAAAAGTAAATAGTAATGAATCCAGTAGAATGTACTGTAAAAGTAGGGCCTTCGTTTTCCTCTACAGACTTTCAACAACACCTTTATCAAACACACATCTAACAAAACTTTTCTCATAGAATGGTTTGGGTTTGAAAGGACCTTTAAAAGCCATCTAGTCCAACCCTCCTACAATGAGTACAGACTTCAACTAGATCAGGTTATTGAGTGCCCCATTCAGTGTAACCTTGAATGTTTCCAGGGATGGGACATCCACCACCTCTCTGAGCAGCCTGTCCCAGTGTTTCACCAACCTCACTATGAAAAATGTCTTCTTCATATCTAGTCTGAATATGTTCTACTTCAGTTTAAAAATATCACCCTTTGTCCTATCACAACAGTCCTGTTTTAAGTATTGAAAGGCTGCAGTAAGGTGCCTTCAGAGCCTTCTCTTCTCCAGGCTGAACAAACCCAATGCTCTGGGCCTGTCCTAATAGTGAAGGTGCTCCAGCTCTCTGATAATTTCTGTGGCCCTGCCCTGGACTCACTCCAGCAATTCCATGTCCTTCCTGTGCTGGCACCCCAGAGCTGGATGCAGCACTGCAGGTGGGCTCTCACCAGAGCAGAGCAGAGGGGCAGAATCCCCTCCCTGCCCTGCTGGCCGCGCTGCTTTGGATGCAGCCCAGGACACGTTTGGCTCTCTGGGCTGTGAGTGCCCATGGCTGGGTCATGTCCAGCCTCTCACCCACCAGCACCCCCAAATGCTGCTGCATTTTCCACCTCTAGGCAAATATCATGATTTTGTGTCTTTAACACTGCTCAGTAAAGTTAGAGATAAACTTTATCATTCCCTAGATTCTCCCTTGCAGTCTTCATTAAAATCCTTAAATTGATTCTTAATCCCACAAAATGGGAAGAACTTTCTTGGACAGAGTTCCTGATCATAAAGAAAAGCGTGTGTCCCCTGCTGTGTCCTACCAAGCAAAAAAAGGGTCTCCCACTGCCGGAACAGCACTTGGGGCAGGGAGAGGGACTTCAAGCAAACGTCCTCAAGAGCTGAAGGTAAATCATACTATAATCATATGCTCATATTGCAGCTGCCAGTGCACACCAGGACTCCCAGTTCCAAAGGACTTGAAAGCTGTGCGGGGAGATCTCATACAGCACAGCTCTCTGCACGGATGCTCAACTGCAGACCCTCACGTGTTTCTTTTAAACCATGCTCTAATGTCCACTCTGAAACATACCACCTGCAAAAGCACTAAGCAAAATATGGAAAAACTGAAAAATTTGACACATTTTTTTTCCTTTTTTTCTTTTTTTAAATGTTTTATAGTTACAACATTTGGTTTTTGAAAGTGGGTCCTTATTGCATGCAATGTTTTACGCCTGTAAAGAATAACTGAGTGAAGTAAAGAGAGAACGCTGAAAAAACTCAAATCACTGGCCCCTGTCCCGCCTGTTCTAAGTCCAATTTCTTTGCATTTCAGTCATATTAAATTTAACTCCTGGAAGTTTAAACTGTCAATTAACTCAAAATAAGTTCCATTAGATAGGGCAGACACTTGATTCTTCTGATTGTTTGACTTTTGCTGAAACATACTTGCAACTGATTGTAAAATAATCTCTATTAAAAAACAGGGTAGACTGTCACTGTTCAGAAAAATAAATGCTCCATAAGTGAAAAAACCAAATTTGTCTTTTTATTTCATTCATACCTTGTAATTCTAGCTCAGATGTACTTAGTTTTATTCCACAATGGACTGAACAAACAATTACTGAAATAACTCTACCAAGACCCCATCAGCAAAGACTGGATTTTTTCCATATGAAATAAATACTGGTATCAATTTCCATATGTCTTTGCTTACTTTCAGTTCTTAAATACAAAAACATTGCAAACAGAAACAGGCATAGAAGAGTTATTGAATCCTGCCAGAGCCAAAACCTGGACACAAATGTAACATCATAAGGCAAACAGGTCTGGACTCTAAATGAAATTCCAAGATTCTGAGCGCTATAGGAAGCAGCTGCTAAACTCAAAACATAGCAGTGCATTTTCACCAAACTTTGGTTGGTCTTTTCTTTTGGTTTTGTTTGTTTGTTTTAGTTGTTTTTGTTGTTTTTTGAAGTTCACAGAAAATTGCCATTTTTACTGTCCTAATATGTAAAGTGTGGACAAAAGAACAACTGTATGCATTGAAAGGCTGCTTCCCACTTCCAACCAAACAAGAGCAAATATGTTCCTGAAACCCAGCCAAGCAGCTGTATTTCAAAAAGGTTCTGTTTCATTCTTAATTTGGAAACAAAGGAGACTGCTTTGCAATGTATTATTTGCATTACTCTAATAACCTAGAAACCAGATCATGTGCCCGTACATACAAAAACTTAGACGGTAATTTTGCTGACTAGACTGCTCATCTTATTTTCAGCTGTTTTATTAACAGACCTTCATTTCCTGGGAGTAAGATGCCAGTGCAATATTTCAAGAAAGACAAGAATTATATGTCACCTTAAAGTAAGGGAAAGAAAGAGTTTTGGCTTCAAACTGCTTGCTGTCTGGCTGTTTGTGCTTCACGCAACACATGGCAATTCACAGACTGGACAGACAGCTTCAGAACAAATAAATTTGTACACAGCTCTCAGTAAGGCCTCAATTCTCACAGATCCTCAGTAACTACAGTGTCCAGTAAGATGCTTCTAACTCCACTGCCCTCNATAGGGCAGACACTTGATTCTTCTGATTGTTTGACTTTTGCTGAAACATACTTGCAACTGATTGTAAAATAATCTCTATTAAAAAACAGGGTAGACTGTCACTGTTCAGAAAAATAAATGCTCCATAAGTGAAAAAACCAAATTTGTCTTTTTATTTCATTCATACCTTGTAATTCTAGCTCAGATGTACTTAGTTTTATTCCACAATGGACTGAACAAACAATTACTGAAATAACTCTACCAAGACCCCATCAGCAAAGACTGGATTTTTTCCATATGAAATAAATACTGGTATCAATTTCCATATGTCTTTGCTTACTTTCAGTTCTTAAATACAAAAACATTGCAAACAGAAACAGGCATAGAAGAGTTATTGAATCCTGCCAGAGCCAAAACCTGGACACAAATGTAACATCATAAGGCAAACAGGTCTGGACTCTAAATGAAATTCCAAGATTCTGAGCGCTATAGGAAGCAGCTGCTAAACTCAAAACATAGCAGTGCATTTTCACCAAACTTTGGTTGGTCTTTTCTTTTGGTTTTGTTTGTTTGTTTTAGTTGTTTTTGTTGTTTTTTGAAGTTCACAGAAAATTGCCATTTTTACTGTCCTAATATGTAAAGTGTGGACAAAAGAACAACTGTATGCATTGAAAGGCTGCTTCCCACTTCCAACCAAACAAGAGCAAATATGTTCCTGAAACCCAGCCAAGCAGCTGTATTTCAAAAAGGTTCTGTTTCATTCTTAATTTGGAAACAAAGGAGACTGCTTTGCAATGTATTATTTGCATTACTCTAATAACCTAGAAACCAGATCATGTGCCCGTACATACAAAAACTTAGACGGTAATTTTGCTGACTAGACTGCTCATCTTATTTTCAGCTGTTTTATTAACAGACCTTCATTTCCTGGGAGTAAGATGCCAGTGCAATATTTCAAGAAAGACAAGAATTATATGTCACCTTAAAGTAAGGGAAAGAAAGAGTTTTGGCTTCAAACTGCTTGCTGTCTGGCTGTTTGTGCTTCACGCAACACATGGCAATTCACAGACTGGACAGACAGCTTCAGAACAAATAAATTTGTACACAGCTCTCAGTAAGGCCTCAATTCTCACAGATCCTCAGTAACTACAGTGTCCAGTAAGATGCTTCTAACTCCACTGCCCTCCTCAGATTTTACAAAGGTGTTTTTACTCCACCAGGAGCATCCCCCACTTGCACAGACAGTATTTCAGAGTTGTTTTTGTCAAGCTGGAGAAAGCCCTAAGAGCAGGGAGAGAAACTGCTGTTTCACTCAAAGTCCTGCTCAATTTTCGTCACTCTTCTGTAGTTAGAAAATAGCCGGAGGACAGACAGAAGGGCCAGATGTCTCTAGTCAGCTTGTTACACAGAGTGGCAAAGTTATTATTGAAAGAATACTTACAGGAACTTACCAGTAGAGAAAACAAAAACTGTGTTGTCCCAAAGACCATATGTTTTCAGAGCATCAGTAAGATTTCCTACTGCTTCATCCATAAGAGTCACCATTCCTGCATAATGGCGCCTCTTCACATCTTTTATGGAAGAATATGGTTTTATGTATTCTTCAGGGACCTCCAGAGGTTCATGCACAGACTGAAAGGCGAGATAGAGAAAGAGGGGCTGGGGTGGAAGGGACAGAACGGAAATTAACTGAATGGACATTGTGGAACATAAAGTACTAAGTGCAAAAATTACGGCAGCAAAAGCAGACCTGATTTATCAACAGTGCAGGTAGTGTGTTTTGATTTCCTCTAGCACTTATACATCTTCTAATCCCTGCACATAAACTAAGAAAGCTTTGAAAAATTACTTTTGAAAAGCTGTGGAAAAACATCAGGTGTACCTTTTCTTCATAACACAACTGCTGACAATTTCTTTCTATTAAATTTCTCCCCTTAAACTTCCCTTCTCTTTTTAGAAGTGCAAACTACATGCTAAACCATTTCTAAAAATTTATTGATTTTATTATAATAAAAGAAATGGAGGGTAGCCGGCCAGGACCATGAAGACAAAGCTGATTTTGGCAGCAGACAAATTTTACCAGTGCTACTTCTCACATTTAGCTCTATGCTAAATGAATAGCCCCGAATTACAGCCCAAACACAGCTCTCTTTATTAATATTTTATTAACATTTTTAAAAGCATTTTTTAATGTTGAAGTTATCAGAGTAGAAGCTGTTAACTGTACCTTCTCAGTTTTGTGATTGGCTATAAGATCTACAGCTCTTTCTGTGAATAAATTTGTGGAGTACACATTTTTAAATCCAGTTGCAACTTCTTCTCCATCTCTAAAGTCCGGAGCACAGCGCGTCACATTCTTTGCTTTGATGAGGACGCAGCGTTCATGAGTATAATAATCCTCACTGCCCAGGAGATAGCCTAGAAAAGGAAAAGATGTCAAATGAGCAGGCCAACATCGTGTCACATAAACACATACACCAGGAGGAGAAAAAAAGTGAAACACAAATATCAAAACATCCGTGGTTTTGAGTTAAAACACTAATTCAACCCTGGACCACCTACAGTGACACCCCTGACAGGTCTAAGGAGCTCCACATTTAATACCTCACAGGCTTTCCATTGCTAATGCAAGTAGTAATTTCAAAAGAAATTAAACATTTTGAAAGCAGTTCAATGACTTATTTATACTTTGATATCCATTAGCATTCAACTAATGCACTGAGAGCAAAGGCAGTGATCTAGCCATGTACTAGTCTGATTTTTGGCGGTATGATTTTGTATGTTTGTATTTTGATGTAAGACTTCCATCTCTATTAGAAAGTTTGGAATTTTTAAAATTCATTTATTCATAAATGTCCAAGTATGAATCATCATGTCTGCTGTAATGTAATTTCTGATCCACTGCTGACACCAGCTGGTGAAGAAAAGACACTGTCATTTAGATATCCAAAAGGAATTAAGCAAAAGTTCTACATGTGTAGATTTGTCCTACCTAGGGCTAGCCTGTTAAGCACTGAGAGCCCTTGTGTTTTAGCAATCACAAATAAAACTCTTCCAAATCACTTGAATTTCAAAAATTACACTTGAAATTAGATTTTAAATTTTCCCCCCAATATCCTGAAAAAACACATTAATCTGAAAAAAATACAGTCTTATGTTCTGCAAACAAAAACTTGGGGCAAAAATCCAAGACAGAAGAACTTTACTTGATTCAGCAGCTTCAGCTATTTATTTCTGCAAAAACAAACGTTCAAGAAGAATGAAGTTGTCTTAAATACAACTTAAATATAAATGTCTACTATATTTTTAGGACGAAAAAATGAATATTCTCTCCAAAGATAAAGTGATTTTATGTACAGACTGCTTACTCAGAGGCACATGTTGCATTTTTTTCCATTTTGACTGACCACTGGGGAGACTCAGCATCAAGTGTGCCATGGAATCAAATGCCCCTGATCATAATTGATGCCTACTGGAATCACATGAACATTCTAAGATATTAAAATGCTATATCCTCTGAAAAATAATGTCACATTGGGCACCCATCAGCCATACCCAGAGCCAGCCTGTCCTCAGGCTCCTGCATTAAGAGCCTGCTCAGTCCCAGGGTGAGATTTCACAAGGAACAGCAGCCTACCTATACCTATGCCATCAAAAAGACCCCAAGCTCCTGTGAAGGGATGGGAGGAAGCACAAATGTTTATGCAATGAACTGTTATATTCCAATCCACACACATTAGCTCAATTCAGGTGGGAAACCATGGCCCTCAGCTCCCTGAAGAATGAAAGAGACAAACTATCTAAGGGAACAGTTCTTCCCACCTCATGTTTGGACCAACATAGTTTATAAAAGGCACACACATAACACAGTCTCACGCTTCATTTAAGCCTGAGGTTAGACAAGAGCAACATAGACTTCTGCATTGAAATGAATCACTTTGAAATTCATGGTTCAAGGAAATTGCCTTAAAAACAACCAAGTGGAGAAGGACCTCTTTGAGCTCAGTGCTGTGCAGAATGACATGCACAGCAGACAGCCCCAGTCACATAACATCCATGATACTTGTGCAAAATTAATACATGTGGAATAGACCCTGGGACAGGAGCCGAAACCACACGAGGAACAATAAACATTGAATAGCTACAAGTTGGTTAGCAAGTAATGCACTTACACTTGGACAATATATTTTTTAGTCTGAGAGTTTGATTTCCTAACTTGTGAATTTTTGAATACTACTTTATAGAGGCTTTCACACCTTCTCTTTCACACCAGCTCTGGAAAACCAAAGCTACACAAACTGGCTGTAACCCCCATTCGCTACTCCCCTGTGCTGCTGTAGGTAGGAAACAGAGAATTTGGAATAAAGTTAAGTCTGGGAAGGAGGAAGGTGTGAAGGAAGATGGTAAGAGAGAGATATCTTACTTGGAGGTACACAGTAATTCCAATACTTTCTCCAGTAAGTTGTAAAGCTTGAGCATACATTTGAGGCATTACTGGTTTTTAAGCAGTAATCCTTCAGAAATATGCATACCCAGGTATGGCTTTGCTTATAAACTAACAGTAAATCTGCTGTTCTTACAAGAATAGGGCAGTTTCTCACCCTTTTTAACACTGCATTTATTGCCCACGTTAAAACAAACCATTACCAAAGTAAGTGTCAAATCCTCTGCGGGTTGGAAGGCATTCTTTTCTGTACATCCCTAAATGCCATTTCCCCACCATGTGAGTAACATATCCTGCCTCTTGAAGTAGTTCTGGGAGGAGTTTCTCATCCAGTGGCAGACAGCTGGGCTGGCACGGCCATATTATCTGGTGTTGTAAGCCTGTGTGGATCTAGCAGAGAAAAGAAGCATGAGAGATCACTTACAATTCACCCCATGGGTTAATTTATGAGCAGGCCCAAAAAGAAGCACAGCTGCCCCAGAGGTTAGCATTAGTTTTAGGGGCTCTTCATTTTACCAACGTAGCATTGAAGATGATGAGGAAGCTGCAGGTGGAGGGTAGGGATTGCACGGAGGAGAACAAGAAAATAGCTCTGCAAGAGTTAACACCTTCCCAGGCATAAACCAAGCACAATTTCAAAAAGCCCCAAAACAAACAAATCCAAAGCTTTTTAGCCAGAAATCTAATAGGTAAGAATTACCGTTATGGTCTGTTTGAAAGGTAGGGACATTTCCACAAGAAGGGAGAGATTTTAAATCAGATTGAAATGGACAAAAATGCATATGGCAGGTGAAGCTAACAAGCTGCTGCCTGTATCAGAGAACAGTCGGATAAACAGTCTGAACTGGAGGAAAGGCTGATGAAAGAAAGCTTTTTCTATTACTCTTCTAAATGGGTATTATATATGTGTGTGTATATATATATATTTATATATTTATTTGCATGCTTTAAATGAGTACAAGCACTATAAAAAGCATTTGGATATGGGGATGACACAAGCTTTACACTGCCTATATCTGACATTTAATAGTTCTACTTATGTTTCCAGTCTCACTAAGTGGTGAATTTTGTATCTCTTTACACAACCCTGACTCTCAACAATACTTCAAGTAGCATATCACACTTGATGTAAGGAACCTCCTCAGTTACTGATACTATAAGCAGACTTTTATCAACTTCCCTCTCTTCTCCACAATCAAAAAGGCACTACCCTCAGCCTTAGGCCTGCAAACATATGTCTACAAGTATAAATATCTCAGATATATATTAAGTGTTTATAGCCATCTGTGTGTGTCAAAGCACAAAGCCTCCAAGACCCTCCGGAGCAGATGACACCAGATTTTACGACTCTACTAAGCACACCAATGTAGCAAGCTGCACGATTAACTTTCAAAGCATTGCTTTAGCAACTCTCTGAACTGCCTTTTAAAACAAATAAGCCCTGATCTTAGGCAAGTGGGTAAGGAAGCCCTCTTCTAAAGGGCCTACTAGTTACTCATTTTCTTTGACCAACAAGGTTCCAAAAATTATATTACAGTGTAAATTTTATATTATATACAAAAATATATCTAAAGTATTTTAAAATGCTGTATTACAAAAAATATTACTAATATACAGAAGGACACAAACTAGCAAAGCATTGTAATTTCATGCACTGTATCTGGAAAATGAGAAAAAGGAGAAGGAAGCAAAAATTTAAAAATATATAGCTACCTTAGCCCAATACCATTGCTTTTCTTTCAAGCAGATTGCAAAATTCCAGCTCCAGAGAGGACTAGATTCAGGTTACCTTCTGAAGTCTCTAAGCAACTGTTAATCATATCCATGGGTAAAACAACTTTAAAAAATCCCACATATTTGCTGCATAATATATAATCTGCTGCATAATTACTGCTGCACAGAATGTCTCCTCTATGTTAGAAATGTTAGGAAAAAAAAAGATTACTTCCATTTTCTAATATTCTTTTACTCAACACAATGATTATTAAATTATCAAGCCAGATGTATGGGATGAATTTAAATTCAGAATGAACTATACATATTTTTAATGTCCACTTTTAAAATGTGATGCAGCAGTGGCCCATTTCTTGGAAGGCACATTCAGACTACAAATTGTATTTTTAAAATAGTCACTACAAAAAACCACTTTAGGTCATTTAATAGAACAACTTAAAGAGTTGGTAAAGATGATGTAAATTGCTTCTTCCTATTCACCATTATTCATTCTTGGAGTATCCAGGAACAGGACAAATGTTGCCTGGAATGAGTGCCATCTAGAAAAACCTGCCTGCAACAAGAGAGAGCATCCACTAATACAGGATTGATGTTTATTTTCTTTCATTCAGAGCAGTCCCTTTGGCAAATCACTATGGTTAACACGGATGTGCAGGACTCCTTGAGAGAGAGGGGAAGTTTCTGAAACAGACTTAACCCTTTGTGAGTTTCCTCCTTCTGTCCATGCTGTATGTCCATGCTTCTCTTCCTGCCCCCCCCCCCCCATGTTTCTGCCAAAATTGCAAAAAGGATAGGAAATGGTAGAAGCATACCAGTGTTATAATGTTCAAATCTTATACCTGTGCAACCGGGAGGGGGAAAAAAAAGTGGGAAAAAATCACTATAATGACTACGAACTATCTGGATACCCACACTAATGATCATTCTGTATGCACTCCATCGAGGAGCTCAGAACATCTACACCTCCGGTACCAGGGGGAGGTGAATGTACAACTTGTGACGCATTTAAGCCCTACACTAGAAAACATGTTGCAAAAACTGAACAAGTGGCGCTGATCTGCTTCTGTCTGCGTCTCGACCACGCGCCTGTCCAGCGGAAAAAATACCGGAGAGTCAGATGACTAGGGCAGGGATATCTTCCAGACAGGCTGCCGTGCCTGTTAACCCAGCCGGAGCATACAGAGCACCTCGGCTATTCTGGCACAGAACAATCTGCACTGATTCCATGTTTAGTTTACTCCCAAGCCCGCAGACACAGAGAAGTTTGCATTTCAGAGCAGCTGTTTCACACAGCGCAGCCCTCTCCCCTGCGCCGCGGCACAGAGACCCGGGGAGCCCCAGCGACACGGGGCACGGTCAGAAGCAAGCAGAGAGCAGCCCCAGCGTCCCCGGTGGCGCGGGAGGTGGAGCGCCCGCCCTACCTGGTAGCGGCCCGAGAGGAGCTGGCTGCGGGACGGCGTGCAGAGCGGCTGGGTGTAGTAGCGCTCCAGCCGCACGCCGCCCGCGCCCAGCGCGTCCAGCCGCGGCGTGCGGATGGCAGAGCCGTGCCAGCCCACGTCGCCCCAGCCCAGGTCGTCGGCCAGCACCAGCACGAGGTGCGGGGCGGGCGGGCGCGCCAGGCACGGGGACAGGCACAGGGACAGGCACAGCAGCCGGCTGAAGGACGGCCACAGCGCACCCGCCCGCCGCGCCATCCCCGCCACCAGGAACTGGGCCGCGGGGACCGCCCCGCACCGGGGCTCCGCCCGCCGAGCGAACGGGGCGGTGCCGGGGCGGTGCCGGGGCAGGGCAGGGCAGGGCAGGGCGGAGGAGGGCTCGGGTGTCGCTGTGTGCCCCCCGCCGTGGCGGTGGCAGCGCGTGCGTAGGAGGAGAGCGGTGCAGCTTTACGCCGATGGGTTTTGGTATTAGTTTAAAAAGAAGTTGTAAAGGTGTTGCCGGTGTTGGCAAGATATGCAACCCGCTGATGCTGGCGGTCCCTTCTAATTTTGTCTTTCTCCAACTCCTACATTAAACCGGTTTAAATCCTGTAGCCCTTTTCCAGAGGCACCAGGGAACTATGTGCAAGCTTGTGTTTCAAGTCATCTATGGTTTCAAGGATGTCAGTACAACGTTGTGAAGACAGGACAGACTGCATTGTGGTAAAATTAACTGGACTGTTACTTCTGCCTTCACAGCAGCTCATCCATCTTCAATACTGCCTGCAGAGCTTATTCTGTGTGTAAGCACAGAGAGGCAGCTGCGAAACACACTTGACCTTGCTGCAGGCCAATGTGCAGGACAGCCTGGGAAAAACAATTTCCACCATCACTGAAGATGCAGCTGAGCTGAGAGAGACAGGAATTATTCTTGTTGGAGAAACTCTCCTGTCAGCATCAGCTGCTAGCACGTACACGCACACACAGACACACACAAGAGAGAGACCCGTGTGTCATCCCTCCCCTTAAAGCCCCCAAACCCCTGTAAAATCATAAGCAACCCAGTGCTTTTTTCCTCTCCATTTTGTCCATTCGGATAAGACGCCTAGACCGAGGTCTGGCTGTAAGATGGTGCTTGTGACTGTTAGTGTAGGAAGGAAGTGAAGTAACACAGAAGTAGAAATAGCAGCAATGTCAACAGGGCTGTTTCTTCAAACCATGTAATCGTCTAAAGCAATATTGCAAACAACCACTACCTTAGTTACAATCTTGATGTAAAATCTGAGAGTAAAAGGACAGAAACAGCTCGCGACTCTGGTCGGTTTTGTTCATCCAGGTAATACACATAAATTTCAGTGTCAGTGGAAGGTCAAATAACCATGTTTCCCATTTAGCTGGAATGGTAAGTATGTGTATTTCCAAATTTATATAGCCAACAGGTGAAAGAACAGTCCACATTAAAAGTTGTTTTTCTTGGTTAGAAAGTCAAACATTGAGTATACTAGATTCCTGACGATTTCCTAAAAAGTCTCTGTAGAAAGAAAGTCCCTGCTTATATGAATGAAGTCTAGTGGATAAGCCTATGAAGCTACCAGGCTGGCTTTTTAAAAATCCCACATATTTCCCTGCTGGTTTGAAAACAACAGCTATGATGAGTGATGTCAGCTTTTTTTTCTACAATGAGAATCTACTACAGTCTACAGTCAGTACTGGAACAAGAAGCAACAGTACTATCCTAAAGCTAGTTTTCTCTGAAGCAAATTCCAGGATCACTGACAAACTGGTACGTGACTATGAGTAGTATTTTCTTTTTTGAAATGTGATTCACACTGTTGAAAAGCTGCAAAGTCCTGATTTATCTTGTTTCTAGTTCAGATCCCATGATCAGTCTCAAATGTCTCACTGAACTGTTTTATTTTTCTAACTTCTTCCATGTCCTTATTACAGGTAAAGTTTCACTCAAATGTTAGCACATTCTGACAGAAACCCTTTTTATTCTCTCAAAATAAGTACTTCGAGAATATGCACAGTGCTGGTGAAACCAGAAATTTTGAAACAAAGTTCATGATTTCTATAATTCATAAATTCTTTAATTTCACCTTTCCTACTTCCAAAGTTACCCCGGTGTTCAAGTGTGGCTGAATTCATATTTCCTTCTAGAGAAGTGTCAAGAGTTATGTACTGGTTATCCTACTCCACTAGAACTGGATAACCTCGCGGCCTGACCATAGTTAAAACATTAAATTGAACTGTCTTAAATATATACTGCAGATACTGCACAGTCACAGTCTGGATGTTGCTGCCTGTCGTATTTTCTAGTATTTTGTGGCTGGGTTTTTTTTAGATTTTATTTTATTACTAATTGAGGGAATTGGAATCCAAATCAGAAAAAAACTATTTCTCTCAGACAGTATTCTCTTGAATCAAAAGAATAAATCCAAGAAATGGTCTATGCTCAGTATTTTATGTTTCAGTTTATCTTTTCTGAATTTGGGGTTGAATAATTTGGATGTTGTTTTAGGATCAGTGATTAAAGGAGTCGTTAGAGTGACATACAAGGTTACAGTATCAGTGGGGATTTACCACGCCATACAAAGCATGAACTGGACACCTTTTGCCATAGCACACGAAAACTTGGAACAAATATTCAAATGGTAATAGTAACATCCACTCTGGTGTGCAAAAACTCTGGAAACAGAATAATATAGGAAAATGACCAAAAATGTATTAGAGAAAACTGCTTTTTACATATCCTGCTCTGAGTATTTCAGAAAATTTCCTAGATGACCAACTGTCATTTTTTTACCTTATTGCAGATGTGTCTCCTCTGTTAGCTAATGAGGTTGAGAAAGACTCTTAAAGCAGTCCCTGCCTGACTTTCTACACTTGTATTTCTGTTTGATTGGTTAGAACCCTCCTACAACTCAAATGTGCTACTTAAACATTCTTGCTCCTATTCACTTCCTCTTGCTGCATCTTGGCACAAGTTTAGGCAACACCACAGCTCAATCTAATGAAAAGAAGTGACAGGAAACTACGATAGCTGCTGAACACTTCCCTCACCTCATTTATTCAGGTTTATGTACTTTTTTTCCTAAAATAACCTTAAAATTTTGACTTATGTATGTGAACCTCTTTGTGGGCATGATTTGTAAAGCTTTGATACTGTTTCATTTATCTGTGCTGTGCAGAATGCAATGTTGAGCTGTTCTGATGAATACTCAGTAAGCTGACTTGGGTATCAGAGCAGTAAAAAAGAAGTCAGGTCAACTAGGAAGCACTGTCAAACATGGCTATCACAGCTACAGCACTTCTAATTCTCAGCCATCCTTGCTTAAAACTACTGATGTCTCTGCTCCTGAATTCTTGTTAAAGAGAAAGCACAGGCATTCGTAAGAAGTAACAGAGAGCAACCAAATACTCCATTTGCCTTATATGTGGTCAGTGATGAACAGGAAGTTGTTCTAGTCTTGTAAGTTGGCCACAGGAAAGAAATTTTATATTACCTTGTCCCAGAAACATCATGACACATTGTTAGCTTATCTAATCTTGAAATTAAATGAAACTTAGAATCATGGAATATGCTGAATTGGAAAGGACCTGCAAGGCTCATTGAGTCCAACTCCCCGCACAGGACAACCCCAAGAATCACATTCTGTGCCTGAAAGCATTGTCCAAACACTCCTCAAACTCTGACAAATTTGGTGCCATGACCATTTCCCTGAGGAATCTGCTCCAGTGCCCAAAAACCCTATGGGTGAAGAACCTTTTCCTAATATCCAACCTAAACCTGCCCCAGCTAGGCTTCAGGCCATTCCCTTGGGTTCTGTCACCGATCACCACAGAGAAGAGATCAGTATCTGTCCCTCACAATGAAGTCACAGTGTTTAAGTGCATCATTACAAATAATGTTATCTTTAGAAAAAGTAACATTCTGATAGTTCAGCGTAATAGAACTGAATCACTTACGAAAGTATAACAGAGAATAATTTCTGAATGGATTTTTCATTCAAGATAGTACTACATGCATACTGGCAAAGCTCATGTATTTAATTTTGACCTGTTTTGTAAAAAATATTTGAAACAGCACAAAGTAACGTCAGCTTACAAGAATGAGTGTTCATTACTCAAATTATGTTTCTCCTGATATATATTATTTAAACATTTGCTTCTTTGCTGAAGATGTGGAGGCACCAACTCCCGCGAAGAAAGTCCATTTTGGACATGATTCATACTTACTCTGAAAACATTTATCTATAGCCTAAAAGAGAGCATTACTAAGTGGGAAATTTTAACATTGTTTCTCAAAAAAATTGTTGAATATATTATTGAATTCCAGAAGAGTGTTTTGTTAATTTAGTGTGTTCCCATCATATGCACTATCCCAATCCTGCTTACTTGGGTTATTGAATAATTAATACTCAATAAAGTTCCTTTGCTGTGAATTTAATTATTTTTTTTTATTGTTAATATTCCTGTGTAATAATATATGGCTCTTATTGTTGCTTCAACCTATATTAACAGTAAAGAAAAAGTGACCATCTTTGGTGCCAGTCTAGTGCTTCAGATTTAATATCGTAAATCTGTAATTTAAGCTTTATTCAGAAATTGAACAATAACATACTGTTTGTTGTAGGATATTACGTGTAATCTGCCTGAGAATTTATATGAAATAGTGAAGAATGGGCTTCCTACAACTGTTTCATTGAGAAGAACTAGATTTTGGTCTTCTATGAGAATTTTTGCCAGGGTGACATGCAGAGAAAAAATGTCAGGAATTCAGTTTGCCTTTAATAATGCCTTTATTATTTTAATGGTTGATGGAATGTCTTTCAGTTCCTTATCAAGCATTCTGTGTAGAACTAGTGATGTGATTATGATAAGTTTGCTATTCATGTTGTAAAGTAGCCAGGATAAGCTTCTTTACCAGGAGGGCAGGCAAAGGAGGAACTGTTAGTATGAAGGAGGGGGAGGAATTTGCTATTGGACAGTATCAAGAGCCCCTTTCTCATACAGATTGATGCAGATCTGACAGCCAATGCGGGAGCAAGCTGAATCAATGAGGTACTCATTCCCTGACACTTTCTGTTCACAAGTGCTTGCTACTGGGAAACAGAACACACTGTGGCTCATCAGCTCTTCTCAGCTCTCTAACGTGAACAGCGCACACAAGGAAGTAGGAAGTAATGCCGCTGAATTTCTCACTCATGTATGGCATTGAAGATCTTGTATTTAGTAATTAGCAAATCTGAATAATTTAATTCTCGTAATTTTGTGCATATTAATGATACCATTTCCTACTGCCCAATTTGCTGCATCCTCATCTGTGTTTATATTTTGGGAATTTCACCCTTTCTCTGAAGGCGCATTCTTGTTGGTTCAGTCAGCACCAGTGGCTCTTGTATAATGGTTGCTGGATAGTTTTTACCTAGAAGTTCAACTTCCAATTTCTGTCCAACTTTGCTGAGTTCCATGGGAACATATGCAAAAGCTAGACTCTGCTGAGCTCCATAACTGAAACATCCAGATGTAGTATTGCCAATAACCTGAAAAAAACCAAAAATGATTATACTTGTTTTCAAAATACAGTGAGATTTTCTGAAAAAAAAAAAAAAACCCAACCAACAACCCAAACAACTAGACATCTCACATATTGGTTTATACACTTCAGACATCAAGCAAGTTTCAAGTGTGTCATGCAGTCCATAATATTCTCAACAGAGAGTAACACCAGCTGAAACTGGGAATATTTTGCTTCTTGAAAAAATAGCCTAATCTTATTATGTTCAGTTAAGTTTCACTGGAACATCTACAATGCACGTGCATATGTTTATTATCTTTAACACTGTAACTGCTAGTGAGTATTTCAACACATAATCTGTGCTGAAGTGTGGAGCCTCAAACTTTGCTGTTGTTTCATTTATTTTAAGTGAGTAGCGAAACTGTTCTTAGGACAACGGTGAACTTGCAGAAGAAGAAAAAGAATAACAACACTTTGTCTCTGTTCCAACCCTAGTTTCAGTGACTTGATAGCATTTCACATCTTCTCTGTAGGTATTTAGTTAGTCTTTACTTCTTTCTTGAGGATTAGAGTGGTTATCATAGCTTCAAATAGTTCTGTGCCCGTAAAATAGAAATTGTGCATTCACACTTGAAACACAAAGATTCCGTTCATGAAGAATTAATACTGATTTTTTGCAACATGAACTATAGTCCTTGCCTTGCCATTATGCCACACGCTTTCGTTTCCCTCTGGATCAACATTATCTGTTTCCAGGGTGAGATATACCAGTCGTCGTTTGAGCCCCTTTTCTTTAATCTGCTTCAGTGCTTGTTTTCCTGTGAAGTCTGCTGCCTGAAATCATACAAGATAATGATGATATATGTTTATTTGCATTCTCCAAAATGTTTAGAGATTTAAATACCTAAATATATCTTAATGTGTTTGCCTGTCACGTAAGTATTTTGTATGAAATATAGATGAAATTAAATCTTCGGCAGATAGTGTATCTCGTATCTTGGTATTTTTATACTGGTATGTTATATCTTGGTAACTTTATTCCGTATATTCATTTTCCTAGATCTCAGCCTTTAATATTCATAATTTCAGCATAGTAGAAACACGTACGTAGTGAGCTGTGTTACAAGACTACCTGCCCAGTTAGAGTTGTAAGCCAGAAGACTGTACATGCTTTCAGGGACTATGACAAGAAGGGAATTCCAATACCCAGATCCTAAAGCCTGGGCCTTGCTCTGTCAACTCACTTCCTTTTGATGCCATCATCAACTTCTGATAGTAGCCTGTCAGTATTCCATTTTGGTGTCTCAGCTAGGCTGCACAGCTGGCAGTTTACTCCGTATTCTTGTTTTAAGGTAGGTATGTTTTCTTCCCATATGTACCATTTTGTGGGATAATGCAGCATGTTTTGTAAAGAATACTGCTATTATTTGGAGTTCCCTTTTTCAGCCTGTTTAGAAAGGTACAAGCAGATTCTCATATTTTCAGAAGAAGATTGCACAAATGTATGACAGGTATGGGGGTAGTCATTGGCAAGGCTCCAAACCCTCAAGGGTATATAGGACAGCATTTACTGTATCTGATCCCACTGAGCTGATTCCACTAGCCTGATTCTATCATAGAATCATTTAGGTTGGAAAGCTCATTGAATGCAATCTTTGACCGATCACTGCTTTGTCAACTACCACATAGCATGAAGTGTCATGTGCAGCTGTTTCTCGAACGTCTCCAGGGATGGTGACTCCACCACCTCCCTGGACAGTCCCTTCCAATGCTTAACAACCCTTTCCATGAAGAAATTCTTCATGATGTCCATTTTTCCTACTATGGCAAAGATCAAACAGAGCAAAAGAATTGCATTCAACTAAATTACCAGACACCCTCGAGCCTGCCCAGAAACATAATAGTAATTACAAAGTCCTCTAGCTTTCCAGCCTTTGCTTCACTAGCAGTGAAAGCCATCTAAAGGCAGTTGATCTTAGGTCTGAAGTAGGAATTATATTAATTTGATGAGTGTTTAAGGGAAAATAAATAAAATATTGTTGAAATCTTCAAAAATACTATTTCTGGTAATGTTCTTTAATTTGAGTAGAGAATTATTGCACTGGCAGAATTACCAGCAACATGTGTGTGGAATAGATATTATACAGTTAGTTCATGTGTTGTTGTAGCTCTTCAGGTTCACATAAATCTATTTGTAGGCTTAGAAGAAATTACTAAAGTGATAAAGAATTTTTACACTATGAAAGGCTAGGCTCTGTAAGCACTTGTGAAAAAAAGCTTATGAATCAGTCAAGGAACAGCTAGTCTGAAAATCAAGGTGATTCAACTGGGGATAAAGCAGATACTGCACTAAGGGTCAGAGCTGGCACCCTTTGGGGAAAGAAAGCTTGAAGTACACCTCAGATCAGAAAAAAGACTGAGGATTCATTTTAGAATATAATATCAAGAGGCTGCTGCAAAATATAAAGCAAAGATCTCACACCAGACAATAACCAGCTGCTGGTAGTTCCCTGTCACTTTTCTACTACACGGTACCTGCAACTGTAGGAAATATCTACACCTAAAAATGCAAATAAAACTCTATACTACAGCATGACTCACAGACTAAAATGCTTCGCGTAACAAAGAGAAATACCAAGAAGTAAACATTCTACAGGGATACTTAGCACTGAATCAATTCCTTCCTATTTATGCTAATGTAATATCAGGTATTTAGCCACAGGGACCATAACTTGTGTGGAACTAACCACAAGTATTCAAATGCAATGTTATATGCCCTAGGTATGGAAACCACTACAGCAAGCGGCTAGCAGGCTTTAGAATCTGTCTAAATGTGGATCATTTTTTGCCTGTTGATTACAGATACAAAATTTAATTCTTTCCCAATTAATTTTAACTGGGCCAAGCTTTTGGCCACCTGGAATAAACCACTACATAGCTATTATGCTAACTGAAGATATATATGGGGAATTTAATGTAAAGGGCTTGTTCTTTGCTATTTTCTGTTCATTGAAGGTTAAGAATATTCTAGTCTTTTTAGAATGATGGTGATAGTATAGGGTTAAAATGATATTCTAAAATAGTGGTGGTTGAAACAGAGATTGGAATGTTAGTTTACTGTAGTCGTTAGCATAGCATTGTGTTTACCGAATTGAGTGTGACTTGGTTTAGATTAGAGTAATTGTTTAAATGAACCATGCGTGACTTGCGGTGTGGTTAATAATCGGGGAATTGTTCTAATCAAATTAAGTATTATTCTGGGACTAGGTAATCAATCAAANCAATGGCTTGGAAAAATAACCAGGAAGTAACCTAGAATTCAAACTCTACAAAATATACACCTCTCAGATATAGATAGATAGATAGATAGATAGATAGATAGATAGATAGATAGACACTGCAAAGATGTGTGGATCTACATATATAGATACCTAAACACATGCATACATGCATACTTGAACACTATATGAACATGCTTAAAAATGTATGTGTGAAAATGTATGTGTATATACATTGTGCAACTGCAAAAAAAGGGCATCTATATATATATTTTAAAATATTTAAAGCTCCTTCTTAAATTCCAGCTGTAGGAATCCAACTAATTCAGTTTACTCCTTTTACAGTTCTTGGGTGCACATGTCAATTGCGTGCTAATGTATTCCCACTATTATTCATTTTTGCTTTTTAAGTGTATGTGCATGGAGTCATTCATTCCAATCAAGACAAGATTTGGAAGCTGATGCATTCAACCTCAGTCTGGCTATTTTGGTAACAAATGCTTCCTCTTTTTAGGAGAAAAACAGTCAGTTTGCATATTGCTTCTATTTGTTTTATCTTGTCGTGCAAAATATAATGCAAAAAAAATTCCTATTTAAACCAGTCTAATACAATAAATGAATATAACTGCCTCCCCCAAGAAAAACAGAAGAAAAAGAACAGAAACAAATGAAAACACTAAACAATTGCAGCCTTGATCAAATATAAAATTTAAAGCTGCTCTTTGCTGTCTGAGTTTAAAAAAAAATACTTGACATGTAGGAACAGTGTAAAATGTTTATACTAGTTGAAGTAAAGACAGTCCTAAAAAGCTAAGCTTAAAATAAAAACAACTTTCCATTGTCTCGGCTTGAGTTCCCAAAACATTAGGCTTTGGCAGATGTAATGGTTTTCACGTAAAATAAAAACATTTCTTAGACACCAAAGATACCGACAATATCTACTGCTTAGCTTCATTTAATTTGAGTGCAGTTCACTAGATAAAAAGATGGGCTGTTCCTTTTTACTTGTGTGTTAGATAACACACATATTAAAATGGAAAATCGTATCACAAAGACAAATCAGCTATATTTTTTAAATAGCACATAGCTAAAGGGATACCACTGATTTTCATCCATTAACATCCTGTATATATGTATTTGCCTTACTCTTCTTATCGAGCTTTTACTTTGTGTTAGTTGCCGTGTGTTTGATAGCACAAGATAAACCCACTGTTTTTTAAAGAGTTTAGGGGACAATAACCAATGAGAAGACAGTGAATTACCTTGAAGAGTTTAACTTACTGTGTTTCAAATGTACCTGGCTTTCAATGGCACCCCAATCCTAACTCCAATCCTCTGTAAAAACCTCTTCTAGTTTAAGGGAAGCAAAAGAATAGAAATTATCTATAGACCTTTCAAAAAATTTTTGATTTTGTTTCTTAGACTGTATGGTTTATCAGAATAAAGTTGAAATATATAAAAAGAAATATGCTATATCTGTTCAACAGTAATTTGCAGTGAAGACATACAACTCTCTCGATAGGGAACTGTTATAATTTATTCAGTATACCACTTAGGACTGTGGGCATAGAACCAAACTATGAACACAGAGTCATCCAACTGAGTAAGGCAGCACCAACAGCTGTGGTGATCTGCTATAACCATAATGTTACAACACACTGGAGGCAGCTTCTATACAGTATTTTGAATTTTTTCTTAGCTAGATGCTCTTTAACTATTTCAGGGTAGCACTCCAAATTGTATCTGCCTCAACAGCCTGATAAATGAAGACAATTTTTCTTCTCAGAGAGCAAATATTTGACAAGTTTCTTTTTCTGTAGCAAATCAAAACTACAGCTTACACTGCACAAAAGAGTTTTGTAAGTGAGATGGCCAGTCTTTATGTATGGCACCTGCACCAATGCATCTTTCCTTCAATCTACCTAAGCCCTTCCTGTATGCAGTCAGCTGTAGGAAATCGATATGATACAAACAACTGATAAATTACTGAATTATTTTGGCTCAAAATCCCTATGTTAGTGCATGTTTATTCCTTTACATGGCCCAATAAACATGCAGGGAGTCACCTAGATGTGAATTTTATACAGATAACAAAATCTTTGCAGATTCTTTCTAATGTGTTTCCTGACCTGTACGTATTTATTGAATAAGTCCTCTGTTTTCTGACCCTCTGGGCACCAAATGAAGTAATGATAGAATGTGGTTCCACTCCTAAACTCCAAATTAAATGGGGACAGGACTTAGGTGGAAAAGTACACTCAATTAATATGTTGTATTAATTAATATAATGTGTAATAAAGAGGGATTGAAGGGGAGAGGGTGGAATACTATGCCCCATCTCAAATTTCCTATCCAACACTCCTTACTTTTTCCTATCCTCAGGCTCCTTAGCCCTTCCTCAGTAAAGCCTCTGCTCCTTCATCTTGCTCTTCCCTTTCTTGTGTGGAGTAAAGCTGGCATGAAACACAACCCTATTCCAGGTTATGGAATGGGGTCAGTGACCACTATTGTAGTCATTCCTCTCAGGACAAAAGGGGTGGAAGCTGGAGAAGAGGCAAGGGCAGACAATGGCAGTCAGGGGGAGATGCAGGAATTCTTGAAGCTCAGGCTGTTCCACACCAACACCATGGGAACACGAGCTGGACTGAAGCGACTGAGGAGCAGTTTCGGCAGAGTGGCCAGGAGGGAGACAAATTACTAGAAGGAGGAGGGCATAAAACTGTACATCTAAACCTGATATCAAAGAAATAAAAGGCTGGAGGCGTATCCTTAGAACTTCTCATCCTAGTTTCCTGAGAGGTAACACACATATTGTTATGTTGGAGGTTAGGCCAGTACTCAAGACTGGATCTCATTCTGATTGTCATTCACTTACCTATATTAAGCTGATGGACATGACAAAACTTCTATTCATCATGCATACCAAACCAATTAAATACTCATGTGTCTAACAGGTGCAGTAGTAAAAACCACCAATGTCAAAGTGAGAAAGAGCAGTATCACTTGTAACCTGAGAGGCGTGCTTTGACAAGGACACGGAGGCAGTCACTGAGCTGGGTTGGAGGAGCTGAAATGCAATTAGTGATAAGCATACAAGGAAAGGAGCAAGAACCAAAGGAGAAGATTTTAGGTTGGTAGGGGGAAAAAAAAAAGGGGGGGGAAAAAAAAGGGAAAAAAAAAAGGGGGAAAAAAAAAAGCTGGTAGAATAGACCTAAGAAAAAATAAGAGATTCTGGATACAGAAAAATCTGGAAAGAAGTTTGGAATTGATAAAAAAAAATCCCACCCCGGTAAATAAAGAGGGCTGAGGCAAAGAAACACTCCCTCGGAAAACAGTAGTTTCTCCTGCTGGAAACGGGGGAAATGCGAGTTAAGCACAGGGATCCTGGCCTGTAAGAGCACACTGGAGCAGAGTTCCAAAGGATTTCCTTCATCTGCTGCACTCCCAAGTCCCTGCTGCTGCAGAGAGCGCGACCAGGAGATGGCAATCTTGGATACAGCAACACAAGCACAAACGCACAAACAGCCAACTGCGGACTTTGAGCTCCTCAGGAATGTTGTCACTATCGGATTCGCAAGAAAAATCCTTCCGAAAGAATTAATTTCTGTGAGCTAGTATAAAGGTTTTTAACTCTAACACTAAGTTTCATAGGATTTCCTGGTCCATTACAGTCAGGAGGAGAATAAGGCTATTTTAAGCATTCAGAGGTGGTATGCTACATCTTTGAGCACTCGAAAACCTGAGAAAGTGCAAATGTGCAGAACAGTATTCTTGGATGTGGACCAAAAAGAATTTCAGATTTTCTTCTTAAAAGATATTCTTGTATTTCCCAGCACGGTGACTAACATTAGGACTCTATTGAATATTTAGTAGCAGAGTGCTTACTAATGAGATGAGGCTATCTAATAACTTAACTAACTTACTAAATGTGATTGAACAGCCAAAGGAAAGACAACAGATATTAAAAAAAAAAAAAAATCCCTGAACTGGACAGAATTTTGTTGGGAGGTTATGAAAGCATTTTATACTCTAAATTATAAATTAATCCTGTTAGTGTCCCCCCACTTTAATTTAATTGCAGCCCACCCTGCTCATCTGTGCAAGGAAGCAACCAGCACTAACATTAGTGAAAAGGGGATTATCAAGCAGAGTCTAGAGGAAACCACCTAGAAGAATGCCTCAGATTTATAGACTAAATGAAAGTTTCCACAGAAGCCTTGCTGAAATGGATTTACTTATTGCCATGTTATAATTTAATACCCTGTGAGGAAAAGTAAAATCAGCTTAAGCTTTTAAGTTTTTCCTAGTACATCACAAAAAAATTCCTAGTCCGTTTGTACATGAAGATGATGTGTACACTAAACTTTCTAAATACAGAGATCATCAGGATTTTATGGGGGCTTTACATCTCCTCATATATATTTCCCCAATATTTGAGCGTCCTCTGGTAGAAATTAAAATTCTTTTTGATCATATTACCTTCACTGGCATCTGGCTCTTCATTCATTTGAATCTATTTAGAAACTGTTTTCATTTTCCATGACATACCACTCGAGATTCACTTATGCTGAAGTCTTTTCTCAACAGTTTTGTTGAGAAAAGCTCCTATTTCATCTGCTTGTCGCACAGTAAGAAGCACTCTAGTAATTAACTGAACAGTGCCTTTTGATTTTAATTTACACAGAAATCAGCACTTTCCCCAGATGGGGGCGCATGCTTAAAGGAATGATCCTTGTGAGGAGCCGAACAGACCAAAATGCAAAAAAAAAAAAAGTATTTCAGTATCTGTTGCTTGTAGTGTTTACCTCGTTTGCCTTTTTTTGAGGGGAAATATTCCATAACAATAGAAACAGATAACAAAAGAGTATTTTGCTTGTGTTCAGTCACGGCGGCCTGTAAAGAGTGGTGAGGTCTGTGCTATGCCAAATGTGCAACCAAATCACAGGCATGGAACTGCGACCCAAACTGCCAAGAAGCAGAGTAAATAATCTCACACTGCATTTCATGCTACAGTGTTTAGAGTGCTTCCAATAGCTGAATTAGCTCAGGTACCTCTGAAGTGTCAACATACACTCACAACTGCCCTCATCTGAGTCAATAAAAAAACATTGATTATTTCCTTTTTCACATTAGTTCAGCAAAACTGGCAAATGTTTCAGGCTGACACCCGGCATTTCTGCAGGAGATTCATTCATGCCCATTTGTCTACAAAGTGAGTATCTGCTCCAGAGAAATGCTCCAACCCTGCATTTCAACCATGCAGAAAAGTGTGCAGAGCAACTCAAGAATCAAGTGCTTCTTGCACCTTAATGCCTTCATAGTATCTGCATGGATATCTTGGCAAGCAACAGCTTTCCTTGCTTGTGGATGCTTTCCTACTTACACAAGACAAAAGGAAAAAATAAAGGAGAACAAACAGATGTATCAAAAGAAAGTGGAAAGAAAAACAAGTAATAGTAACATTTTTTAATATTTCAATTCCCTGCAATCCTGCTAATCTCTCCTCAAGACGGAAAGGCTTTGATTTGTAAATGCATGCAGTTTAATCCTAATCTATACAATTCTGCATTTCCCTTGCATGTGTCACTTCCTCTGATTAAGGCAAAATTATACTACCCAGTGGAGAGAGCTGTAACTCCATTATATGTAGGAATGGCCACTGACATCCTTGGGAACACCCAGCCTTAATCTTGCATAAATTGAAGAACTTTATCTTCTATAGATACGTTTGACAGGGACAGTAAAAACACCTTCCTGGGCTTGTCCTGTTATGGTTGGTGAAATTGTCTCATAACATAAAAGCATCCTTTTAAGTTTAACATGCTTCCATAATTCTTTCCTATGCAAAGCTTAAGATTTGCTTTTCATTTGGAGCTATAACTTAAAGTTTGGGATTCTTCTTATCAGTTCTACAGTGCCTCCACATAACATGGCAAAAATATCAAGGGCTATCTATTATCTGATTTATTACCATTTCAGGTATAAAGGGAGCAAAAATAATAACAGCTTGTCACTGTACCACATGACATCATTGCCAAGATTAAATGTTTTGCAAACATTTTTTCTTCTTCATCTCCCTCATATACTTTAATTTACAGATTAAAAATGGAAAAATTAAGTCAGAAATAACCCATCATTTAGGGCACCTCACTTAAAATCTCTAAGACCAGATATTTCATGTTGGAAACTTCAGATCCATTGTATAGGCAACTGCTGTTTGAGTTGATGGAGTAACTGATAGCAACAGATGGCTTCAGATGCGCACAGGACATGATTTCATCATATTTCATGGAAAGGTCCTCTATTTGACAGTGTTTAGACATTTGGTTTGTGATTCATTTGGACCAGGAAAGAGAACGACAAGCAAATTTTTGTATCTATTGGACTAAAACAAAATTCGAATTGCTAAAATACTAATACAAAAAAAGTGATGTTGCTGATGAAAGGAGATAGAATAACTTCTTTTTTACTGCACAGTTAAATTCAACTAGCTCCATTCTCTAACCTTCAAATCAGGTGAAAACAAGTTATGAGCAGAGGACATCTTCAGAAATTCCATGAACAACTAATTATTCTTTTAACCAATATACTAATTTAACTTATATTTAACTTACTGTTGTCAGTTGTCCCTAGCTGTTTTGAAATTATACTTTTTTCAGTAATTGTTGTACCAGAGTGGTAGCCAGGGAAAAAAATCCTAGGGATATCTGCTTTAACAAGAATAAACGGGTAGAATATTTTCAAACCATGAACAGCTTTGTTCAACTTGTGTATATATATATATATATACTATATGTTTACAAAAGCACATGACTAAGATTTCTCTCTGAAAATAAATCACAAAGAGTTATTTTCCACATAGACAACATTTAGCATTTGCAACTTCTTGATCTAATGTATAATTTTGTTAGCAAGAAACATGGGGAAGGATTTTTTTAAACAAGTTGGTACTTATAATTGTGTCGTTCATTTACTAAATCTATTTTTTTTTTCCAGCTAATGGCATTTTTCATGTTCAAACTCTTAAGAATAATCTTGGACATAATAAAACATTTTGAAAATAGTAAGACATACCTTGTTTAGCTTTACAAAATATTCCAGTCCAGCTTCCAAGGGATTAGTGTCACAGTTCATCTGTTAAAAGATACAAATTCACCATCCATACATGATGGATCATCATAGCTTTTGGGTTGGAGGGTTTATTTACCCAGTCTATACATCCTTCTATTTACTCAAAGTCACAGTCTTCCACTGAGCACAACTTCTGTCTGAGTACCCTGCAAACTTCCAGTATGATATTCAAACAGTGTATCTACTGTCACGCCTAATGTAACATACAGGTATGCAAACCAGTCTAAGTTTCCATTTGCAAAGTAAACACATTTCAGTAAGAAATAGGAATTTTCATCAAAGCAGAGTGGAACCTCAGAAGACTTTGTAACTGAGGTAAGCACATTTGCAGCCACAGCCGAGTGGCTTAGCTGGAGAGGGAGGTAAAACACAAAGCCAATTTCATTCACCATCTTCCCATTAGGTGTAGGAAAACAATTTGTTAGGCAGCACTTGAAGAAAGAAGGAAAATAATTAAGACAGGGCAAACCAAAAGGACCCCTAAATTCCCACCATTTCAACCTCTTGAGTTCTTTCATTTCCAAAGGAAAAGTTTCAGGTAAAATGAAATTAGACTGTTTTCCCCCAAAATTCTCTAGGCCCCCTGAGTAGTTCTTTATTATGAGTGAGCAAATTCTGCAGGAATAAGGTAATGGGAAATGAAAAAGTTCGAAATGCATTATGGAGCAAAAATAATTTGCCTCTCATGACATAGTTATTACAGAAATAAAACATTTTGAGAACCTGTCAGCCAAACCTTTGATTTGAAAACACTAGAGCTCAGCAAAACCCTCATAATTTTGTTTTACACAAGAGGGAAAATCATCTGTGAATCAAAATAAATGTTTCTTTGCCAGCAATGCAATGGAGTATACCAGTTGTTCTTATTTAGAAAATCACCAGTAAGAATTATAGCAGCTTTTCCTGCTTGTGGAAAATTTTCATTTCATGCTAAACTGAGAAACTGATACAAATAACAGCTGTGCTAACTATGACTAAAAGCTGCATAGTCACAACAAAATAAAAAAATAAAATTAAAAAACCCACCAACGCAACACTTGTCCCCTCTGAAAAATCCCAAACCTTCAGAAAGAATAATAAAGAAGTTGTATTTCCTAACCTCTGCTCCCCAGGCTCGGAAACCCTTTTCCAGCCTTAAAGCATTTAAAGCATATGTTCCAAAGTCATCAATTCCCTCTTTTTGGCCAGCTTCCATGATTGCACTGTAAAGAGGTACAGAATCTTCTTTTCTATGATAGAGCTCCCAGCCCAATTCACCTGTTATACAAACAAGATTAATATATTTATCAGCTCAGTTAAATGATCCTAATAAACACACTCCTGTCCTTGGTCAAAAGTGAGGGTCAATGCTGTGTTAATTCACACTCTAGGGTCAATTCTATCATATAGCAAGTCTAATTCCCAGCAAGAACTACCAGAGGATTTATGCCCTACATTTAAGCAGTGGTACAATTGTTCAAATTTAAACTGTTAACCGAAAACTGTGGGTAAAAAACCCATCAAAATAACTGATAAGAAAAGGTCATGTAACAAAGTCACAATGATAATTTAAGGACATTATAAACAGATGATGACTTGGCAAGTGAACAGCAAATGTAACTGAGTGTAAATAAGAATGAGTGTATTGTAACATATTTAGCACAACAGAAAGAGAATACGAATTACAAAGACTTCAGCTGCTTCAGAATGCTCTGAATTCAGTCTATTACACTCAAAATGGATGCAAAAAGAAATAAAAGTAGAAAGTAACTGGGAAAGCCAAACACTAAGCACTACAGCACTACATTTTCAAGGCACATTACAAACACTAATATACGGTAATCCAAGAACAATTCTTGACGTTGGTTTTGCAGCAAATACCAAAGAGGTTATCAGAACTGGCCTTTTGTTCTGCAAAATAAATATTTACACTATAGGGTATTTCTAAAGTAAAAAGTCTTGGAAAAACTCAGCACAGACGCTGACCGTATCACGTTTGAAAAATCAATGTACTGTGATTCCTCCCACACTTATATGTAAAATGTAACAAACCTACTTCTTATGAATACATGATAAGCCTTAGATTTCAACATAATTTTAGTGACATTTATTATTTTATTCATTGTCTCTTTCCTTAAGTGTATGTTTTTTCTATTGCTTACCCGTGTAAGATATCCTAATGGCAGTAACAGCAATATTGGAAAGTTTCAGATGTCTACACTGGAGAAACTTAAATGAAGCATCACTTAGATCTTCATTTGTCAATTTCTGGAGGACCTGTCGTGCATATGGACCTGCTACGCTGAGTACTCCCATCTCATCAGTCATGTTTTCTATTTCAACTTTGTATCCACCTCTTGTTACTTTCTCTTCTATCCATCTGCACATAAAACACACCACCGATGTTATACATCTTATAAAAAAATACTGAATTTAATAAGATTTTAATAGGAGTTACTTTTTGTTAGTGTTTATTTCCCCAGCAGATCCCAGTCCCACATTCTCAAAACCAACAAAACTATGTGCTACATTAGATAGACAAATCCATCGTTGATGTTAAACAGAGTTTTCTGGTGAGACAGTGATATAGGAACACCTATGTATCTGAGATACAGCTAGGAAAGAACAGCATTTAAATGGGTAGAACAGTATTTTTAAGATAAGAGAAATAAGTGATTTCCTACAATGACAGCTGATTTGGTTTTGGATCCAGAATGTGTTAATGAAATGTCAAGATAGAAAAAGAGTGAGGAATAAATACAATGAACATAAGATATCTCTAAGTAAATTGCTGTGACAACAGAAATGTACAAGCAGGTCTGTTTCTTCCTAAATACAGCATTCGAAGTATTGGCAGGGAGTTCAGTTTGGATTTAATCAAAAATAACAGCTGCAAATTATCTTTCAGGAAGCTCAGAAAATAAATAAAATGGGTATATTTAAAAATCTTATGGCGTACTAAATTGTTAAGCAGTATTATAAAATCTCAGGCCTAGGCGAGTACCAAACAGGACTGCATAAATTCTGTAGAATTAAATACATTAGATCTGGCTCTGCCATTTGTTTCCTGAATGTGCCAGTGTTCCTACTGATTCCTGTGGGGCTGTTATGAAACAGTACATTATTCTTTGCCGGTTAGGGCAGTGAATTTCAGTCTTTAATATGTTGATTCATTTTGATTAACTGATTTGCCAGCAATCTCCAGTAAGAAGAGCACTAGAAATGTCAATTCCAATGCTCATCTGTGAAAAGTAATTTTGTGAAGTCATCCTGCAACTGCTTCTACTTCTTTCTTTCTTTCTGCTGTTTTGCTTTGTGACCCCAGAGCCCAAAGCAGAAGACATTATCACAGTATCACGAAGACTGCACTGCCTATCTGTATGGGCCAGGTCAGTGCCTCTGGGGTCATCCCTGTTAAGAGCCAATTTTCTTTTTTTGCGTAAGAGAACACACTAGAAAGGAACAGCCGTGCTGTGTTACATCATACAATGCCAAAGACAAACAGGTCCAACAACAAAACAAGAACTACCTCCAGTAAAGTATATTACATAACTGTTAGCAAGTTCTCCATCTTTTTACATCAGCAATAATCCAATATCCAACTGCTTATACTTCAGAATTCAAGTCAACCAAGTTTCTAAGAAACTAAAATCAATAAATAAGTAGAACTCTCATGAACTTTGTGAAAAATTTGTTGAGTAATAATTGAGAATTTGGAACTTGATAAAAATGTTTCCGTACTAATGTGACTGTATAGCACTATGTACTTACTGCATTAAAAAATACACTAACCTCAGATCATGGAGTTCTGACCCTGACCCAGTTACAAGCATGAATTCTCCAGGATACAGTTGAGAGACGGTTAGCTCAGCATAAACTCTTCCTCTTGGTGTTAACATATGGCTTATATTTGTGGAACCCACCTACAGAGTAAAATTTGTGATTATTAAGAATGTAAAATAAAACCTTTGAATTCTTAAACGTCATTAAATATATGGTTATTTGTCTTCATTTGAAAAAACAATTCTTTCATGTTTGCTCTCCTATGACATAACAGGAGTGGAGAGATACACTGTTGGCCAATCTTAAGCTTTAGAGTAGAAACTTCACTTTTTCCTTTATAGAAAAAATGGGAATTTTTAAAATAAGATAAATCAAGACCTCTATAAATATTTCTTAATTATGCATTACACAAGGCATTCTTAAGCTACATTTGTTTTCAGAATGCATTTTCAATTCAAATCCAATCAACTTTAGTTTGTTTTCTTCATCTAAATAAAAAATACTCCATGTAATTGATATGAATATTCTTTTCCAATCCTGTGAATAAGGTTTTCAGGTCCCAAGAGAATAACATTCCCCTTACTATAAAGAGAGAAATACTGAGCTGGCTTATGTTTTTGTGGCCCTGATTTATGTATGCTTTTCTAATTTTTGTAGTTGCTGACTATGAATCTATTTCTCTGCACATTCGAATCAGATTCTGTATAGAAACTCAATCCCTAGAGACAAAATTTCAAGTAACAGTTACTTAGCAGTGACCATAAAACACGCACATGTTCATACATATATCATCCTTAGAAACAGAAATATGAATGTGCCATAGCTGTTGTGCTGGCCTGGTTCCAGAGGAATTTAGTCTCTCTTATTTCATTCTACTTTCACAGAACCTTGTCACTAGCCCAGTCAGTGGCCAAATTCCACACAATGAACAGAGAAAGGAAAAATATTTCAGATAATAAGATTATTTTGCAGGCCTTATTACATTAATTAATTATGCCATAGTTACTGGCATATTACAGACATATAGTTGAATTTTCAGGACCTGATGCTGGTCACACTCATTCCAGCTGCAATATAAGTATATCTCTGGTAACTCCACTGGATTATTTTATGATGGAGACAATCATGAATGGTACTAAAAATCAGTCAGCTTAAATAACAACTGTTATGAATGCTGGATTTTTAAGTGGACTCATGAACTGCACCTGCCGCTTTGCCCCCTAACTTTCCCTGAGCATTGCTGATTAAATTCCATAGAAAGCACTTGGTTGTTCTCAGAATTCCCTGTTTAATCTTGATTTCTCTGTACCACATAAATATATTCAACAAGTGTTATCCATGTCCACTGATGATGCAGTTACTCTTCTTCTACCCCAAGCTAGACTGAAGACAAACTTTCAATTCATATTGCTATCACAAAATTAATATAGTGAAAAATATGACTACATGAAAATCAAGTTCTTATTTCTTCTAGGATATCAATCTTGTGCCTTCCCATTCAGTTGACCTTAACCTTTCAGAAGAGCTTTTCTATCTTCAAAACTACAGTCTCAGTGTACTTGCTGTTTCCCTGTGTTTTCTCCCTTTGGTGTCTGAAGCAACAAAAACCATCACCTACTGCAAATATTTAGAGAAATTCTGTGCTGAAATGACCAACCGAAAGTCATCCTGCAACTGCAGGGTCACTTCAGAAAGGAACAATCTGCTTGCTGGAGGTGTATTGCTTAAGTCAGATACTAAATGAGAGTGGTTGACAAAGCAGAAAATAAAAAGGACTCATGGAGCCCTGCCAAAACTTGAAGACCAAGAATAAGAAACCCGGGGTAGTTTGTCATGGCATGCCGTTTCTGAGTACAGGATCATACTCTGAGAATCTATGAACAGCTGTCTTGAGAAGAAACAATACATGTGAGGTGAAAGCAGAATCTCCTGAATATTTGCAACCCTGCCTGCACCTAGTAGCCAGCTGTAAAGCAGAGTCAGCATGCGTGGAGGATGACAATGGGTTGCATTTGAAAAAACCAACATAGCTGCTCCCTTGGGAATTCATTCAACTATAGTCAGGCAAGAGCCCCTTCCACTGTTCTGCTCTGCTGCTCAAGCTGCCACCATAAAGTACAATTTTAGGCAGGCACCTGCCAAGCTACTCTACTGTAAAAAAATTCCAGGTAAGATTCACTTGCACTTTTTAGAAAAAGATTTGAAACACAGGAGGTTGTCTGAACATAAGGAAATGGTTTTTTACTATAAAGTGGCTAAGCATAGGAACCAGTTGCCAAGTTAACTCAAAAGCCATCTGAACACATTCCCAGCAACGAGCTCCAGGTGATGCTTGTCCAACAGCAGGTTGGACAAGATGATATCCAGAGGTCCCTTCCAACCTCTTCCATTCTGATTCAATGACCTCTGTCAAAAGGTACTTCTATGTGGGGCTACCTTAGTATAGACTCCACTTGTGTGCCCTTAACTGAGTGCAATACATCTGACACAGAAATTTCTCCAAAGGGTCTATGTATTTGGTATCTGAGATACAAAGGAATAATATTATGCTTCATTTTCCGTATCTGAAACAGAGCTTGTCTAAGTTCTACATTACAACAGTTACCACTGTCCCATTTACCTTTGGAACAACATTTGCAAATAGATGATCAAGCAGCTTAACAGAATCTGTGCCTTTTACTTTAAACTTGCCAAATGGTGACAGGTCAATCACACCAACTTTTTCCATAACTTGTTTATACTCACGACCCACAGGGTCAAACCAATTTGTGCGCCGAAAACTGGGTCTGAAACAGAGCATTTAGACATAAAAAACACAATTTAGAAATTCTGCGCCCTTTTCAGCAAAATGTAGTCTTCAGTTTTTTCAGTTTAATAATCATCCAAAAGAGGTAGACTTTCCTAATTGTAGGTACCTTACCCAATGTTTCCCTTAGTCTAACATAGCTTAATAATTAAAATCCTTTAACAACACAGAAAGATATGAGTTGATATTATATCAGCCACTTTGTATAATAAACTGTGAACTGTTCAAATGTTAGAATAAGTAGTAGTCTGTCTTGAGTAAATTTAAGCATACTTGGTTGATGAATCATTTATTTAAGTTTAAGGTGTCAAAGGCTTTATTTCTGAACAGCAAAATGTGTCTCTTTATTCCTTTATGAGCCTCATTTAGATTAGACAGCAATATCGCCCTAGAAAATATTTATTTGCTGAAAACTCCCTGATGCAGGCAGGTAACTAGGTGGGCAGACATAGAGAAGGGGGAAAAAAAAAACCAAAGAAGATTGGGCTTCTCCTCTCTGGACACTTACATAGAGAGGAATTAATTTTTCATGAAAGTATTACACTGTGCTGCTGATCAAATAGTAAGAGATGGGGAAAAACACATGTCTATGATGAATAAATTGTTTTCCAAGCTCTTCTTTGAGCTAGGTTGCTTCCTGGTATCTCAAACCTAGAACAGTTACAAGATACCTTGATGTGTGTTTTGAAATGTCTGCATTATCAGAATAAAATGTATTCTAAACAATGGAAAAAGCAGGAATGGAAGATCAATCTAATAGATAGCTGCTGCTGAAATTAATGATAAATGCATGCTTCTCATTTAATTTAAATTGTCTGCCTCTTGCTATCATGACAATTTTTCAGGAGAGAAAAAGTAATCTTTCATTTACTTGTATCCAGTCTCATCTCCAGGTTTGTAGAACCAATGAGGTTGTTCCCATCCTGCGTGAAATCCCATTGAACATTTTGACTTTAACAAATCGTACAGCCCACTGGCTCTCTCTGTTGGTCTCCCAGCAAATCTTTCTTCTTTAGGGTAACCAACTAGAGGGAGAAAAAAACCAAACCAAAGATCACCAAAAGTTATGGCATACTAAGATCATTATCCAAGATAGAAAACACATCTATAAACAGAGAAATCTAGATACAGGCTTTGCTGGAATCCATCTTCAGGACATGAATGTATTTAAAAATATCTTCTTACCAATGTTATTAAAGCCATAGGATTCTCTTGCTTTGGCTGCTGTGTATTCTGTAGTGGTCCACTTTCCATAGCGGTTTGGATCTACTTCTATCAGGTCGAATGGAGGTTCCCCCTCAAGGATCCAGTCACTGAGGTACTTTCCCATGCCACCAGCATGTATAATGCCATACCTTAAAGACAGGAAAAAGTCCTGCAGTGACAAGTCTTTTATGTTTTGCTTTTTAAAATCAGTACTAACATGTACTATTAGCACAGACCCCAGAGTATTTTAAATTTTCCCCTCTTTTTAAAAAATTTGCTCTGTTTTCTTTTATTTTCAAAGATTAAATACTGTATTAATGGATATTTCTACAGCTCCACTGTCAGCAGCAGAATGTCATTGGTAATATACAGCAGCTGCAGTTTAATGACAAATAATCATTAACACCAAATGATTTAAAACTTTTTTGATACCTCTGTGATACCACCATGTCTACAAAAAATCTGCCAAAAAACTCTTTCCATCTAGAAGATGTGAAAATTAATTCTTAGCTGTTTGTGAAATGCTTCCATGAGCACAACAGAAAAATCATTGAAGAAACCGTAAGTCTCTCTCAAATCAAGTTTAGATTAACAAGCAGCAATTAAACCATAGACACTCATGCAGAATAATGAAGCTAAAACCAACTTAAATTGCTGGTCATGAACTTTGAAATCTGAATTCTGTGTCTTCAGTTAAAATAGGCAAGGACCTCACCAAGAAAAAAAATAAAAGAAAAGAAGTAATTATTTAATTCTAATGCATATGCATAAGAAGAATGAATCCATAATATCAGTGATATTACTTTGATATAGTATCTTATCCATTATTTAGTTACTTATCTTAATAAAATAGAAACATAAAAAAATTGAGCACATGAAATAATTCTGCCAACTACAGTCATTACAGTGCAGTTCAGCACAAATCTTCAGATTCAGTACAAACTCCTGTCACTGCAGCAGATGCAGGAAAGATGAGTGGTTGTAAACTGCCATTGCAGAAGTGTTAGCTGTTGCTGGTGTTAATTCAATTAAGCAGCGTTTAGTTATTCATGGGTGTAAACTTTGGTACCCTGAAACCTTATGATGCCTTCAAGTACAGCTCCAGAAGAAATCTTAGCCAGTTTAAGTCTGCCCGTGCCATCCACTGCAGCCAAAAGCAAAGGAGAACAGCAAAGAGATCGCTGCATGACTGGGAGTGGTAACAGACCAAACACAATGAGGACTTTTAGCTTCAGCTAAGGACTGCTGAGCTGGTAGCAGGGTAACCCCAGGAGCAAGAGAGTGCAGGGGAGGCTGCCCAGCTACAGGTACAGCCCTGCTACTGGACTGAGAGGTCTGTGCATTCTGCAGAGTTTTGCAGCACTGACTGCACAACTCGTTGATTTTGGTGCTCTTAGCTGGATCTACATTATCAGAGGTTTTACATCATACAGGGTGCCCAAATCCCTCTTTACCTCAGATAAGAGGGAGCTGATTGTGTAAATACAACCACTGCAATTCTGCTGAACAAGAATTAAACATGTTTTTCAGGGAGAGGGTATTACAAGTAGCTGTAAAGAGTGGTACAGTGTAGGAATCTCAGCCTTTTTATCATGTAGAGAAATTTTCCTAAATGAACATGTATTGTTTTTCTCCAGTTTTTCTTGTCTCCTTTCAATCCCTGACAGATTAACTCCCCATTGTCCCCACCACATTCTTGCATCTTACTTATGAGTCGTTGCTTCTCACCCACTTTCAAGTCATTCCATTCCTACTAATAGGAAATCTGAGTTTCTGCACGCTGTGGTCCCTTTTCTAGAGTCTTTGTCCCAGGTTATGGAATGGTTTCACTGCTTTGAATTAAACTTTTCTGAATAAAATCCTAGACTACTCTTGTTAATATTTTCAAAGCTGTAAGTAAAGAAAAATGGGAAACATTGAGCAACCTTAATAATAAATAGCACTATGAGCTCTGCTAACTATACTTAACTTCTTTGCATGTTAAAATGTCTAGCAAGCTGCTAATTTTAGATAATAAAAATCCTCTAATCTAAAAGCACTAAGTCCTCTGTCACAATGTCCCTGCTAGTTGACTGTGAGATAAGGATTTGCTAATGCACACAAAAAATTACAACACTGGTAGAAACACTGCAGTGACCCAGAAGCATAGAACAGGGAGTCAAAAGTCCCTGAAAAGCAGACAAAGTAATCCAATGACAGCCACATAATTGTGACCTGTGGCCAAACATTATGAGATTAATCAAACTCCTGAAACAAGTTGTTTAAAGAAAATTAAACATGTAACACTAATCTTCAGTTTTTTATATATTGAATTTGATTCTGCTCCCATTGACACCAACAAAGAAAAACATGCTCCGAAGTCTGGCTACAGAGTAATGAACTTAAACAGTCTTTTTGGTGAACAAGGTCTAGGCAAACCGCTTTTGTAACTATAAGTTCTGCAAATGTTACTGAAAGATAACATTATTTTTTTTTAAATCCAAGCAGCAAAGGTGAATACCTTTCACAATGAATCATTGCAAAATTACCAAGCTTTTTTATTTTGAGGGCCTCAGAAAGCACGTTAGTGATACTGCCTTATCTTATGATCTGAGGGCTTGTTTGATTTGGAATGAAAGAAAACTGGAAAGAGCTGAGCTGGATTTTGAACAGCAAATTAGGCAATTGGAAAAACAATGTAAACAGAATGTGTTCAATAACATGAGCTTGGAATTGTATTTGGTTCATTCTTTCCATCTTGAATCAATGGTCGAACTAAGACAACTGAAGAGATGTGGGTGTTTTACCACTGACTCCAGTGCAGCCATAATAAATAAGATGTAAATCACATTCAAGGAAAACACCATAACAGGTGGGAGAATGACATCAGTGAACCACCTATTTCTATTGTTTCACTGCCCTCTTTATCTGCTTTCCTCCAATACCCAGCAAAGTAATTTTTCAGCTCCACTTTCAACAGTTGGATACACTGGATTTGTATCCCTAGAGCAGTCAGTCACATACTATACTGGAATTTAATACAGCTTCAGTTCTTCACACAGAACTACATACTGCACATTCATTTTTGTCCAACTTCAGTGAAACTAGCTCTACATACAACTGTTGTATTTAACAACCATTAAATACAGTGTAATTCAAAGCAAGAAGTAAAATTAACTGGAAAGTATACTTTCAAACTCAGTACTTTTGTGATTCTAAGTTGCTGCACAGACCGTACAAAGTACTACCAGTTCTTGTTGCTTCATAAAGTGTCACAGATATTGGCCTCCATCTTAAAAGGAGGAAACAAAAAATTACTGACATTAGTGAAGTAAGTGAGAAGGATGAGTTTACATGATACAGGTTGTGGGTTTTAAGACTATTTCCAATTACATTTAATACAAAATATGTGCAAAACAACCCCCAAGCCCATAAAAATGTACAAAGCTTGAGATGACTACCGTTTTAATAATTTGACAGACAGAAGTTGTGGCAAAGAACTTACTCACCCAAAACCAATAGCTACCCAGTAATTTCTTACACCCTGATGTGGTCCAACCATAGGAAGAATGTCTGGAGAATAGGTGATAGGACCTGCAATTGTGTTTACGATGTCTGCTTTTCTCAAAACGGGGACCATTTCCATAGCAGCCTCAATATGATCCATTATTCTGTCTAAATCAGACTCAAAGAGCTCTTTTCCAAAACCTGCACAAATATTAGACTCTTATTATATATGCTTACTTACAGAGAGAATACATACATTTTCAATACAGTTATGGTATCTATCTATAGATAAAAGTTTTATGGCAATGTGTTGGAGCCTTTGCCATCCTACACAGGAAAAATGGCCTACATAAAACCCTAGTGACCTGCAGGACCAAGTTTATTTTTCACTGCAATTATACTATCCTTTATACATATTTGTTTAACCCTAAGGTCATGAAAATTCAACAATGAAATAGAAAGGAAGTGAAGACACACAGAAACTTTCTTCTACATTAATAAAGCCCACTTACTTTTCTCAACATGCCAATAATTTGAGGAAGGGGAAAAAAGATAACTTCCTGTATCTGCTTACGATTTCCATGAAACCATATGAATTTCTGGGTATGTTTTACCCCTCAGTTTGGGTTCAAAGCATGGCTGAATAGTCTGATTATTCTGTAGAGGCACTTGATGCTACAAGTAAGTTCAGGAAGCTGTGACAGGGATATCCAAAACTGAACCATGTTAACTGCCCTTCCTTAGGAAATGTTGCGGTTCTTTATAACAGCATCACTAATGATTCAGTATAACTTTCTGTCTGGAAGTAACAGGAAAGCTGAAGCCTGGATATAACACAACGATTTATAATGTTTTTTAGTAAGAAGCTGTATGACATAGGGTATTTTTGTATTCTCTACATATCTACAGCTCTCTTGCACTTATATCCAAGCACAGAGGTTTGTCTAAGATATTCCTTTGCTGTTCCTGTTTGACAATCACATTATCTCTGGGGTAGCAATGAAGAGCCCCTGTCAGCATGCTGGAGAGGATTGTAACTTAGAAAAATCTCTGATCAGGCAAAGATGGCTATATATCTCAGATTTGGTGACTGCCTCTAATCACAACACACAACACCTCTTCAGGAAGTAGGCTAAAACTACATTGTAGTAAGCTTTTCTTACGTTACATTTGTATTTCTATTATCTTTTCTCATTAAAGTTACAACAATCCTTTGAAAAAGATTCTTGCATTACAATCATGCATTGTAAATATTTTGTATTTTCCATCACATAAGGCAGCATGACAGCCTGGGATTTCTGCACATTTTAATGTGTGCTAGTGCTTATTATGTTTAAATATTTATTGTTCTTAATCACCTGGTGGGACTCCATTTGTTACCCATGACTCCTGCAGCTTCATCTTCTCCTCACTTTCATATGGACCAAATAAAAGACCATCCCTTTCTTGCCGTAGATAATATGACCCTTCTAAGTCACGAATCACAGGCAATTCTGTTTTTAGGGCTTTCACTTCAGGGATAGTTGCTGTTACGACATACTGATGATGAACAGGTANTGGTAAATTGTAAATTAGGCTTCTAAAAGTTCAGAAGAGAATTTAATTAACAGTTCCACAAACCCTGTGGCTTATTTCAGCAAAGTAAGTCTGCAATGTACTCCTGGCAAAGTTAGAGACACTTAAAAACCAGAATGAATTAAATCACATTATAAGTGTTAACCAAGCCCTTTTACTATCAACCAAATGAGCTAGTGTGCTTTACCAAGACAGTAGTCAAGTCCTAATACCCCAACAGACTAAGGCAGTACTTTTCAGGCAGCTGACCTCAAGAACTGGAGTTTCTCTCCTCTTTCACATGCATTTAATTATGACTCTCACACAGCAATCAATTTATTATTATGTTTGTATTGATGATTAGTCAAGTGTGCTCTCCCACAGCTGTCCAATTAGAAGTTCTGATACAGACTGTGACCAGAAAATGCAAGCAACAATTTCCCTGCTTCCAGATCAAGATCCTTCGGGCCTACCATGAGATAGAAGTTAGGGAAGACCTGATTCTCCTCTATCAAGGTTAAGCTAGTAAGGCACATTCACTTAGTGAGGTACCTGTGTTAGAATGAAGGAGTGGAAGCCACTTAACTGTCAAACACTGGTTTGGGCTCTGTGTCATGGCTGATGTCTGCTGTGAGGCTGGACCATAACAGACTTGGGAATCAGACAGGTACAACTGACTGGNTGAGAGGATGCTGCAGGCCAATCATCTTGCCTATGTCACGGGCCCAGAAGCCTAGAGAAGAAGAAAACAAAACCAAAATAAAGACATTCAAACTCTAATTTCAGTGAATGGAAAATATCAGTGAAGTATCTGCAATAAACACTGTGCTTTTATGTATGACAGGTTTTTTCCCCATACTTCTGATTTTCACTTTATTTTTATATTATCTANGTGCTCTCCCACAGCTGTCCAATTAGAAGTTCTGATACAGACTGTGACCAGAAAATGCAAGCAACAATTTCCCTGCTTCCAGATCAAGATCCTTCGGGCCTACCATGAGATAGAAGTTAGGGAAGACCTGATTCTCCTCTATCAAGGTTAAGCTAGTAAGGCACATTCACTTAGTGAGGTACCTGTGTTAGAATGAAGGAGTGGAAGCCACTTAACTGTCAAACACTGGTTTGGGCTCTGTGTCATGGCTGATGTCTGCTGTGAGGCTGGACCATAACAGACTTGGGAATCAGACAGGTACAACTGACTGGAATGGCAGCTGCTCTGAGGCGCTTTGAATATCCCTCAACCCCACTCTCCTGACTTCTAGATCAAGGAGCAGAGGTCTCAAGAGTGGGAGTGAAAGGGGAAAATCTAATGAAATAAGAATTTCAGGGAAGTCTGGGAGTGAGGGTTGGAGAAAGCCAAAATGAAAGACAAAGCAGAGATAGCAGGGCCTTCCAAATAAAGGCTATGTGCCATATGACACCAAGTTAAAGAAGGCAGGTCAGCCTGGTTCCTGTGTAACCAGTTGACTCCAAACTGCTTAAGAAAAAATATCTGCAGCAAGATTTTCCACCTAACACAACTGTCCCTTCTCCTGGGACATACACGTCATGCTGCCCAGCTTGATGTGCAACTTTTCTTTCTTTTTGCTGCTTACTTGTCTTAACCAAATACTCCTACCTCTCTCTTCAATTCATACTCTCCAAGTTCTCAGTGCCCCAAGAACACCAAAAGGCATAAATGATCCCGAATAGCTTCACCTGGGACTTCCACCCCTACCCATGGGCACAGGAGTTCCATTCCAGGTCAGCTCAGGTCCTTTAGAACCTGTCTGAGCTGGTTTGATCATGTGCCTATTTACAGCTCTGTCACAACCATGCCTGTGCCTGGCCATGGAACACATTGATCCAGATCCTGATTCGTGGACTACTTCTCAGCTTGACCTCAGCTCAGTCTCAACTCTACAGTCCTGCCTGTTGATTACTGGGCACCATTTGACTTCGGTTACCGTCACCAGGCCTGTTCCTGACCTGTGGTCACATGCCTGGCTTGGCCTCAGCCTGGCTTCATCACTATGGATCTGGCTGTGCCTCATCCCCACAAGTCCATCTGGAGGCCTGGACTGCAGGCTGACCCCAGCTGCAGTTACCCTGCTTGGCTCCCTGTCCTGTGGGGAGCAGCCGGCTCACACCACTTGCTGACATTAGCTGGGGAATACATCCTCTCACCTCTGGCATGGCGTAAAGCCAGGACAATTAGGAAAGTTGAATTTGTGTGCTGGCCTTGTGCCATTCCATCATGCCAGGATGGCTGTCAGTCTCTTATTTAATATTATGAACCAGCCTCAGGGTCTGACAGCCACAATTTTTAAAAATGCAGAGTTTCCAGGGAAAACGTTTTCTGTGGTGACTCACTTAACAATTACTGACAGCCAGTGAGGCAAAGCAGCAGAGGAAATCCAGCATCATCTTCAAGAGATCTGTTCAGCTAAAAGCCCCTGCCCAGTCAATGCTAGAAGCCAGCACCTGTTGCAGTTATCATTTGTAAGGCTTTTGCTTCTTTATGACACCTCATCATTTGGAGGAGACTCATTGCCGGAACACTTGTTATGCCTGTTAAATTGGTTGAGGGATGATCATGCCATGATCATATAGAGTGAGTGATCAAAAACATCCTTTAAGGCTACTGAAACATGACTTATCTTCTCCTATACAGAAGACAATGTAAAAAATTGAATAAATCTGCATTTCTAGCACATATGCAAGGGTTTCCTTCACTACACATGACATATGCAAATGTGGATTTAAGTGGCAGCTAACAATCTTTAGAGAACTTCTTTTGATTTGGGCATTTCTATGTCTAGATAAAACTATTTTAAGGTAAGGTCAGCTAATGATCCACAGAGGAGAGGAAAAGGTGAAGTAGCAGAAAATTAGGTCTTTGAAACTTAGCTTTGTTTCTTTCTTAATAATAAGAAATTTCTTAGCAATTAGATTTGCAGAATAACATTACAAACACAGCTAATTTTAAAATGTTTTTAAGTAAGAGACAAATAGTTTAGGTTTGTTTTAAATAAAATCTCCAGTACTGTACTTCTAAAAAAAAGTCACACTTATGGTAAGTGCTTTTTAAATTGCTTAAAATATCAAAAGGTGACATTTACTAAAAGAAAAATATTGCAGTTTCTTTGTTTAAGGTTTTTGAACAAAACCAAAAATGGCAGAAGCAAGAATATATCTTCTAAGACAAAATTCTAATTGAAAGCAGATGTCAAGTCCTATCACACATAGTAGAGACAAATGAAGGCATACATTATATCTCTAGGACATTTGTGAAGATTAGACACTACAAACATCTGATGCTGAAATATATAGTGGTAGTATTACTTAGCATATCTACTGAAGTATATGATCTGACTATTTCTTGGTTTTGAAAAAGACAATCTTCTACCACTACTTATATAGAAATGATTGTCTATATAGTGTGTACATATCTGAAAATACATGTACTCACTATATATATAAACCAAATTCACTATTTTTGCAAGCTTTAATCAAACATCCCATTATAAATAGACTGCAAATAACTTCAGCAGGCTCAGTATAGTTACTTCATGTCAGGGATTATTTATTATGCATCTGCTTTCCTCTAAAATGGAAATCTCACATAAGGAACAGCTAAAGATTGGTTGAAACTAGTTTGTTCCAGTTCTGCAGCAGATGTCAGTTGCAGGGTGAGGCGGGGAGGGGGAGAGGGAATGTAAAGAGCCTTCTGATGTATTTTTCTCTGCAACATGAGCCTAAAATTATACAAGTCATGATCTGTAGTGGAATGAGGCAAGGCTGAGGAAAAGAATGAATGTTATCTGAGAACACATTTATAAGAGATATGTGTTATACAGTATTGATTTTACATCATTAGCCAGACTGTTAGGCAATATGTGCTTCAAATATTCATTTTGGCTGAACAGTTAATTACACAGGAGAATTAAGTAAGTATATTGTTGGTTTAATAACTTATTAAATAATTATAAAAATCTATGAAAAGCTCACAAGGGTGCATTCTAGTATTTGCAAATAAGCTCTGAAAAACATTTACCAGAAAACCCTGCCTAATATCAGCTTGATATATTAGCTGAAGAAAGATAACAACACTACAAAAATGAAAGAAAATTACTACATCTGTTATACTTCATCCATACGATGCAGAGCCAATAGTTAGGAATAATGAGTGTCTAGAAGTTTGTGGCCTAAATAAGTCTGATTGCCAAGAGAGCTGCCTTTCCATTTCATAATCTTGGATCACTTCCAGACCAATACATCCACACTGTGTAACAAATGACATAAGGATCCTATTTTAAGAGAGCTTGTGATTTTGTAACAGAATGCTGTTCCACAATTCATGCCTGAAAGCTATGAACTGGCAGTCCAAAGGCAATCAAATATTGACACCTCTCATTTTCCAAGTGCCTGACTTTGTGATCTATATAGATTTTTTAAACTTGGTTTCCCTGTTTGTGTGGTTGATTGCCTTCTAAGAAGCATACTAAACTCCTCTAGTCCTCTTTCTCTCCAGAATTCATTATGTGGCACTCATGAGCGAACTTAGAGCCTCACATCCTTGTTATTTTAGTGAGGCATATAGCAGATGATCACCTACATATGGAAGGCATATGATAAGAAAGTTCACTTTTCAGTGAGTTTTCCAGTAGGTCACTACTGAAAGCCTGAAATGATTTAACACAGGGCTGTCTATATCCAGACTCTGAAAGAAAGACCTGTAAAGCACATCCCCTGAGCATCCAGCCATTTTATCCCACTCTCTCTAAATTTCTCTCTCTTTTTTTTCTGCTTACTCAAACTCTCTTACTCCAGTCGTTACATCCTTCTTCAGCTATTTTGTCACCACATGCTACTCAGTCTCCCTTGCTTGTCAAGTTCTGTCCCAGCAGCCTTCTCTTCCTTCAAATCCACTCCAATCTACCCCTCCCTTGCTACTACATATTACATCAGTCTTTCAGGCTTAAACAGCTCAGTTTTCCACTCAGCTTCCCATACAACCATTCCTTGAGTATCCTTACTAATCATTTTGTCTGAAAAGCTCCTAGCTCCAGTTTCCTTAAAGAAACATATCAGATACCTTCCCACTGTCTCCCTTGTGTCATCCCCACTGCTGCCATCCCATTTCAGTTTGAGCTTCCTTATTCAGCAAGTCCTGTAGCATGTAACTTCCACTTGTTGCTCCTAAACACATCCAGAAATCTTTCCAAGGCATTTTGCTCTCCTAACCTGTTGGGGTGCGTCGGGACCACCGCACTAACCTATTCCCCTTCCAGTCCAATTCCTTCATAATTCCAACTGTCAGCCATGGTATTCTTCCCACCAACAAGAAGAGTCCCTGTCTCACTTAACGTCTTCATTTTATCTGACTTGCACTAGAAATACGTGCTTTTACTTTTTTTCTGTTCCACTGCAAATATACAGAAAGGAATTATAAAGACATATTCTTGCTCTCAGTTCACTTGTCCCTTCTGAGTGAGAAAGTCAACTTGAGACATCACAGCCTCCAACTGCAGCCTGGTTATTCACTGCAATGGGAGGAATGCAGGATTACTGCCTTTAAAATGCAGACGTGATCCAGTTTGAGGCAGGGTCAGCAAAACTTTAATTTATATGGTAAGTATTCAATATGTTTTCTTCTACTAGGAAGCAGAAAGCATGCTTCATATAAGACCTGCCAATCATTTCACCAATTATATATTTTTCTATACTTGTATAAAGCAGCATATAAATAAGTAAATAAGTTTACATTGAATACAGGTTTTTAGACCTATTAAGTTGCTTAGGAAAATAAACACAGATTCAAAGGACGCTTGACCAAAAAGTCACTTCTTTGAAGCAGAAACATCAGTTTGGCTTCTTTAACACAATGAAGAATAACATTCGCATATGTAAATACAAGCTCCTTTGAGTTAGGCAATTTTTATGACATGCAAAAAATGTTAAGTCAAGTATATGTTTAAAATATGACTCAACAACAAAAAATCTTTAGTTTCAAAGATATGTGGATAGAGTTAAATCTTAGACAAAGATAATAGTAAAATGGGCAAGGTCAAACCCTCAGTTTCTTTGAAGAAACAGTGAAGATACTTCTACGTCATTTGCACATTCCATCTCCCTTCCTAGGTATGTTTCCTTACATTTTAGAGGACTGTGTGGACTGTTCACATACTGGGCGCTGGAGCAGGCTCCCCAGGGAAGTGATAACGGCACCAAGCCTGCCACCATTCAAAAAGTGTTTGAACAACACTCTCAGGCACATGGTGTGACTCATGGGGATGTCCTGTTGGACCCAGTGATTCTTGTGAGTCTTTTCCAACTCAGGATATTCTATGATGCTGTGACTCTAGACAGTAGATTCTCTTCTATACTTCTTACGGTAGACCAGTAAAAATCTCTTTTGCTACTAAAATCTAACATGGCAGTCTGATTACTAACTGCTGGAGACAAATCATGGTAAGTATTTTTAATGCCTATTCAAGGGCAATTAATATTAGAGCTAAATTTTCACCATACTGTGAGGAAATATGTGCAAACCACAAACCAAGTGAATGTTCAAAAACATATATATTCCTAATATATGTAACACACACAATTCAGTACTTTGTGTCAGCTAGTTTGTAAATCTCAAAAGCACCCAATGCTTATATTAAATCCTACCTGCAGCATTTACAATTCTCTTTGCTTGAATTATTCCAAGTGGAGTTTCAACTTCCCATGTCCCATCTGACCGGCAGTTCAGATTAGTCACTTGGACAGGATAATTTAATTGAGCACCGTATTTTCTGGCTCCTGCAGCCAAGGCCATAGTTAGAGAATAGGGATCAATGTGACCATCTCCAGGGTTATACAGGCCAGCTAAAACCTAAGTGGAGGTAAAATACCCCAAATGAAAGAAAGTAAAATTTACCAAAATAAGATTTTTTTTTAAAAACACTTTCTTTCTTTCTTGAATATAGTAAACTTTAAGAAGTCAGAACAAATTTTCAAAATATGTAATAATATCTGCCTCAACCCAACTTAACAATGGCCTATGCGAGTAAAATTGCCCAGATCTCCCACGCAATCAAATGTTGCAATGCTTTAATGTTATAGTATTATAGACATAGTAATTAACAGTATGTACTCTAACATACAGTATGCACTAAATTCACAAGATTCTGATTTTAGGCTATGATACATCTGTTTTTCATTGCAAAACAAGAATCTGTTGTACAATTTGTATAAAGAAAGGAGACCGTCCATGTATATATCTGACAGACCAATATTTAACTGCAATGGAAGTTATATTTCATAAAACTGGGTTCTTTACCTTATCCATGTTCAATAAAGGAAATAGCTCTTGCACTTTCTCAGGCGTGATTAGATATTGCTCTGTTGAGTGCCAACCAGCACGAGTCATTTGGTATTTGAATTCATCTACCCTAGTAGGGGTTGAAGCAATTCTGATACTGCCAGGCTGATGAAACCCCACAGGCTAAATCAAAGAGAAACAGCAAATTACTGAAAGAACCTTTACTGATTGCCATACATGTATTTTCCTGTGCTAAGCGAAGTCTACGGGAATTTTTCCACTAACATCACTGAAAAAAATGCAAGTAAGCCAGGGGCCCTTGAAGGAACAGGTCTTAGATATAGACTCCTAGAGAAAATGATTTTTCAAGAAGTTATCAAATTAACTTCCTAAGTTAATGTATACTATCTTCAAACAGTTTGAATTACTTACATTTATTGAATGCCATGATCCATTCATTTTTACTAACAACTAATTAATTTTTGATATACGCACTCATACACTTCCAAAAATAGAATCAGATACATCTCCGAAATAAGTATATATGATATACTTTATTTTAAAATCTATCATCTGCATCATTTCCTATTGACATACTGCAGAATGTATTTAACTAAGCGCCTTCATAAACACAATGAAAAACCACTCGCCTTTTTTGTCTTTTTAATATTTAAACATCCTTACAGAGCTGGACACTGAATGTTTACTTTTCTTCACCTTTCTATGTTACCTCACAGGATAATAATAGGGCTGAATAACTCTTATACTGGAACTCACAATGATAATCTAATACGGCAGCTTATCTAGTTGAGTAGCAGAAAAAAGAAAAAAGCATTTCATGAAAAATAGAAAAAAATCTGTCATACATATATATGACAAATATAAAAAAATATAAAATTTGTAGACTAGTGCAGTGAGTGCTGCCATCCGAAGCAAGCACAAGTTTAAAAAATTAAATCTATATGGCTCAGAGATGCCAGATGAAAATTATGACTCCTGTGTTTCTCTGCACATCTGCTTCTTAAGTCACTAAATAAAAACACACCTCTGAAAGGGACTGGAAGAATTGCAGCAATCTTCTCAAGTACAGACAGCATCGTATCACATGAATTTTTAAGCATACATATTTAAGGCAGGAATGTATCATAATACATTCATTCCAGATTCCTGATGCTATTTTAGCTCCTTTAAAGTTGCAGACTTTCTGCTGTGTCTTGAGGTGTTTTATGAGCACTGTTTTCCTAAATTGTAAAGGAATCTGGGAAACCAGCTATACAATATGTAGTGACTAGGCATAGAAGAATCTATTCCAATAAAAAGGGACATACTCCTACTTCACACCCTTATCAACTACACCATTTTGTAAGACTATTACTGCAGTTGGTATTGTTCTGAATTAACACTTTAAACGTTTAAGGGGATTACCTGCCCAGTCTCTTCTTCCAGCTTCTCATAGAGTTTGATGCTGTAAGCATGGATTTTCTTCAGGTTTATACCAGGATGAAAATAAGTAGTTAAACCAGCCTCAAATAAGAAATAGGAACAACATAGATTAGAAATGCAGTGTTCTTTCCTTCCTTCCAACAGCCACTTAAAAAGGAACTGCCAAAATACTGTAAAGAAAAACAACGCACGGATAGAGCCAACTGCTACACAAATGAAAGTAAAGTCCTTTCTCTACTTATGCCATTTTTGCTTTCCACACAGGTGTTTTTCCATCTGTCTTTTCCCATCGAATTTGCCCACCCATGATACTGTTGCAGTTGTTCTCTCCTATACCTTCCTTTCTTCCTTGAATTATTCAGTTGACAGCTTCAAATCTTTTGAAAGAGACATAGAAACTTCATTTCTGATCAACTAAATAAATTAATAACTCTAAATGTCCTGTAGTATGGTCTTTTCCTTCTTACAAATGGAGATGAGAGAGAAACCAGGCCTTCGGAAAGACCAGACCTTCACAAGAGTTATTATTACATTATATTACATTACTATTACATTCCTGGGGTGTATGCAGCAGGGCAGGGGAAGATGATATTCTTCTATTTTCAACAGCTGTCTCATGTGGCAGTTAAAGAGCAATTGCTGCATTTTAGAAGTAGTTTAAGAAATTATTGTATATATTTTGCACATCTTTTTACTAGGTTTGACTTTAGAAATCTGTCAAGTTCTTTCAGATTTACGCGAAGGTAAAAATCAAGAAGTTATAACAGCTTCTTCAATATTTAAGGAAGCTATTCGCCTGCCTACAATAGAGATGGCTGCACCAACCTAATGGCATTCATAATTGTAGACACTTAGTCCTTAAAAAAACAGAATTAAAATGTGTTACTGAAGTTAAGCACATGTCTTTGTATGTTCTGAACTTATCAACTCACTAAAACTCTCCTTCAAGTGAGACAGCAGAAATATAAAATTACCATAAGTTTTCAAGATAACCACACTGATTTAAATATTCTATATACATAGTGCATTTTGTGCAAACTAAAATAGATCTTATTCACAGATTAAGGTTGATTCCATTATTGGAGCTAGACACTGGAGTCCACCTCTTGAGTTCACTGCCATTCTGAGAAAAAAAGGAAATTCATAGGTAAGAAGTGACACACATTGCAGAGTTTTAGTAGTTTCCGTCTAAGTTGCCCAGTATGTATAAACATTAAATACTCGTAATTTTAATGTGTCAGCTCTGTTTATGTTACATGTTTTGAGGAATTAGCTTTTAAAACTAGTGGAATATCTGCAAACAAATGAAAAACAAAAGTAAGATTTAGTGGTCTTTAAAGATATATTTTAATTCAAACTAATTTGATTGAGCTAGGAAGCTAGTAAATGTTACAATTCTCTATAATTATATGAATATATATGGCATAAATTAGGTCACACATCCTCATTTCTTTAAACCAGGACCTCTTCTGCCCCATCTTTCTTTGTGCAGATTCATATCTAAGACAGGATCTTTTTCTTCAGAAAGTTAGTTTCAAATTGTTCTTAGCAAATAGCTTACAGTAAGATACTATTTCCATTAAAAAACATAGATCATATTTACTGACATATCAGGTACTCAGTATCTTCATAGCAAAAGGGTCATTACTGTCTGGCATTACTGACTGTATGTCTTGATGCCAGTCATGGTGTTGAAAGCTGTTCCTACCTTTGTTTGTATGAATTTTATCTTTCTGATATCTCAATTTATATACAATATTATAGTGTACCAGGTTACTGAAATGCCCAGACAATCCAATGGAAAAGAGTCTAAAATTAATCATTTGTCAGTATCATATTTTCCAGTTCTATCTATATTTTATTCATAAATTTCACTCTAAGTATGTTTGGCAATGTTCATTACCTCAACAGTCTTCGTTTAAGAAGTGATTACACAAATCTGTAGGAGGAAGATTCATCTAGTAAGGGCCCCATCAAGCACAAAGCAGGCATGTTGGTTTCAGGAAGTCCCTGGGCTAAATTAATAGTCTGGAAAAAATATTCCTTGTTCTTTTCTTATTATCGTATGGGATCATTAGCTTCATACAGGACACAGCTGAAGACTAGATATTTGACTAAATGTGATTTTTATCTTGTTTGACACGTGTGCGTTCACATTGTGAACATATTTATTTTACTTACCTTAGACTAAACCCCAGGGCTGTTTTACTGCAGAATTTTTAGCTAAAACATTTTTGTTTCTCAAAAAATACATTCTAATGGCCTTTTTTCAGTCTGTACAGAATGAAGATATAAATAAGCCCTGAAATATTTAAATTTCTTTAACCATGTACAATGCCTAAGAGCAATTAATTTACTTCTACCTGCAAACCTTGTTACCTCATATTGCTTTTACTGTATCCTTTTATTTATGTAAACATTTTCTGGCCTTCTGCATTCTTCCAAATGTAGTAATATATCTTTCAGAAGTAAGGAAATTCCATTTCAGTGGTCACTATTAGTGTAGTCATTTTGAACTAAATGAGCCACATATCACTTGCAATTTAGCGACAAACATACATATATATTCAAAAGCATTTAATTGCAGAAATTAAATAAATACCTCAATCTCTTACACTTCTAAGTGAAGAAAATAATTTTAAAAGCATTTAATGCCTCTTGGGTTGAGATAACAAATGTTTCTGATTTCAAGTGTGCAGCTGGGAGACAGCTATAACCTGATTTCACTATATAAAAATTAATTTAATAAAATCATAAAATAATTATAATGAAACAAAAAGATTGAATGGGTCCTCAGGAGATCTCTCTTAAATTTCATATTCAAAGCAGGGTCAGCTACAAGATCAGACCACATTGCTCAAGATTTTTTCCGGCCTGGCCTCTGAGAATCTTCAAAGAGAAAGGCTGCTCTACTTTCTTAGCTAAGTATGGAACTTTGCATTTAGCCTTGCTAAATTCCGTAAAACTGTCTTTTGGTCCTTCCAACCTGCCTAGGTCTCTCAGCATGGCCAACCTGCCCTTGCGTGCATTGACTATGCCTCCTAGTTTGGTGTAAACTTGAGCACGTACTCTGTCACCTATTACTGATAAAGACGCTAAACCGTATGGGTCCCAGGATAGATTCCCGTGACAGTCCACTTACTTCCAGGATTTGTGTAGAGTATGACCCAGTCACTAGCACTCTCTTAGTCCAGCCATCCAAAGAGTCTTTTAACTTTCTAGTTGTCCAGCCATACAGACCATAACATCTTCAGGCGAATACATGGATAGGATAGGAGAGGGTGTCTGAAGTCTTGCTAAAATCTAGGTAAGTGACACCCACTGATCTCCCTTTGTCTAAGAATTCAATGATTTCATAATAGACAGCAATCAGATTTGATCTGACATGATTTATTCTTGGCAAATTTATCTTGACTGCTCCAAATCACATTTTTTCTCATTTATGGATCTGGGACCCATTCCTCAATTTTCTGAAGAATCGAACTATGGCTAGCTGGCCTTTAGGTCCTCTGCTCAGTGATTTGGCTTTTTAGAAAGAGTCATACATATGCCCTTCTCCAAGTCTTTGGCACCTCCACCAATTTCAACAGTCTTTCAAATGTGATACATCTGCAGCCTTGAGATGAATCAGCAGCATTACTGGATGCAGCCTGTCTGGTCCCATGTATAAGCATGCGCCAATTTACAGCAGTAATCCCTGGTTTTGTCCTCATCCACTGCCAGTAATTACTCTTCTCCTTTAACCCTGAGACCTGAGAAACCCTGTCAGAGAAAGCTGTGGCCTTCTTAGTGTACACTGTGACTGAATTAGTCACCTCATTCAGCAACAGCTACTTATTTTCATCTTTCAGCCTTTTACTATAAATGCAGCAGTAGAAGCAGTTCTTGTTGCCTTTAATTTTCCTTACAAATCTTAGATATAGTTGAGCTTTGGCTTTCCTAACATCCCTTTCACATGCTCAGGTAACTTTTCGAAATTGCTGCATTTGCAGCTTTTTCCTGCTCTATCTCCAGTGCACTGCGTTTTCTTCTGGAATTCAGTCATAAACACAGTCTGGCCTAGGTGACTTCCCAATATGTCTATATGTTTTCCTGAATTTCAGAGTGAGGCATTCTTGTAGCTGATCTCTGTAGGAGATTTTCTCTAGGCTTTACTCTATTTTTCTGAGAGATTTTGTTATTGTAGGTAAACATGATCTGGAAAAGTAATTTAAAGCAAAGCCGCTCTGCTGTGAGAATTGGCACAAATACTTTAAAGCATTTTTTTAGTTGAAATTTTTAAATGTTGAAATATTTGTGTGTCTGTTTTGTTCTATTTCAATGTCTCAGATTTTAAACTAATGCCATTATTAAATTAATTTTCTGGAGTAAAATGTTATCAACATGGCTATATACTAAATTCTTCTTGCAAGTTTGACCAAACTGTAAGAAGTCATTATTTGTCTTGTGCTGTGCTTTACCATCAGCAGTAAAATCAATTGCATGTTACAAGAAAAAGTATAATATAACATATAATAACTTGCTCTGTTATACCTTTTCATAACTGGTAATATAAAAATGTGTATACTTGTTGTGCTATTTTAATAGCACATATGAAACTCAGCCAAATTTATCTCAGACCTGAGGAGTGAAAGAAAGTTTTGGTGGGAAAACCAGCAGGAATATGATCTATCTGAAACATGATCCCGAGCTCTGGCAGGACTTCCTGGACGGTGAAAGAGGTAAAATGTGGTATAATACAGCAACATCTGAACCAGATTTTCAACATTCGTGGCTGCAGACAGTGTGCTACGTGCCATTTCACGTCTTAACAGTATGTGTATAGTACTGTATCACTGTGAGGAAAACACTGATAAATACACAGTATCTGGTATAACAAGGAACTCACAGTCACAGTTTTGGTCTTTCTAATCATCTGAAATAGACTTCTCTTTTTCATCTTCAGACAAAGTCCTCTAATACTGAGTTCAATGAAAATTTATATTTTCATTGAACCATGTATACCATGAATACCAAAGTATACCATGTAGTTATCCATTTTAACATGGCCCATAACTAGGTGTCTTGCTATGTTAATCGCATCAAATTCTGTTCTAACAGGTGTAATGAGGCAACCCTCTCAATTGTGGTAGTGCAGGCATTTTCTCTGCTGAGCTACAGGTCCCTCCTTGCCTCTGAAACAGAGTCTCACTCAGGGCTCCAATGCTGCGCTCACTAAGAAGCGCGGTCAAAAGTACTGAGGGCAGGGTTGCTTTAACACTGTTACGAGCAGTAAGTTAGAGTGAGCAAGTGTAACAACAAGAACAAAGGAAACATTCATAAATGATACCCTATTCACGATTCTGGTTCCTTACTCAACTAGGGGATTTTTATTGTTTTTTACAAACATACTGTTTTCTATATGCCTTGGGTAAATAGAATTCAGTCTGTGCCTCACTCCTCTGCTTAAGTCAAAGTACTCTTTGAGTATTTTGTAGTTATGATTCATTACACAAGATGCCTGATCTGACACGTTTCCTAGTGTTTGCCAAACTGCTGTATGACCGTCTAAAAGACGCACAATTACTGAATGTTCTTTCTTCTTACTACATACAGAGTATTATCTTCTGCTTTGTTTATTGAGAAGCAAGTAAAAGGAAGTATACAACTTATACACTGCAGACAGTAATTTTTTTTTAAAATTTCATTTTTCACTACTGTTCTCTCAAAAAGCCCCCAACACACAAAACATCTGCACTAAGATGAAGCATCTCAGACTTCAGATTTCCTCCTCTGGGAGAAGTATGAGAATAGAAATAAAATATAATATATCTGAGTCATCCTCCTTAATCTGTCCCTGAAAGGTAAACTGTTGCATAAATGCTCTATTGTATTGACAGAGTAGATCTAGAGACATCAAACTGTTGGGTTTCTGCTCTTTTGTGTTGCTACCCACATGGATGACAATCTCCCAATTTAAGAATAGCTGGAAATGAATGGAAAAAGCATTCATTATTGTATTATTGTGGCAAGCTTTATTTATTTTGTTACATTATCTACTCCAGATATAGATTCAGAAAATACATAATTACATAAATGCACGTTGTGCACCACTATGACCATGTGCTCAACATTATTAAAGGAGGTGTTGCTACCCTGACATTATTACATGCATGTCTTTTTAGTTCTTTTCTTTAGAATGTAGACAAATATTCAGGCTTTAAAAACTCACAGCGTACATTTGTTACCTTTGCTCCTCCAAGATTTTATGTAATGTCAGCAGGGGCAGGAAAGAAAGCCAAGGAATAAAAAGGTAAGGAAATTTCCACCACCATTATGTACACAAACTGCTGTTAATTTGAGAGATGAACAAAACATTTCTTACTGCATGCCAGGTAGATCCTGCAGTGAGCTCAGATTTTTCTAGCAGAACAACATCCTTCAAGCCAGCTTTAGCCAAGTGATAGGCTAGACTCACACCAACACAACCACCTCCGATGATCACTGTGTCTGCTCTGTCTTTCCCTAAGGAAGGAGATGAGGTTTCTTTACTGAAAAAGAAATGAAATAAAATTACAGACAGTTACAAAAAGGCAATTGCACTCTCCCCCATCTCTTTTGTTTACTGCTTCAACCATAATACAAGAGCGTTTCTGCTTAGGAGTTTACACACCTGACTTAAAACCTAACCTGTTCACTCATATCCACTTTTAAAGTAAATGCTCTTTGAGGGTCATGTAGGTAAACAGTAGTAATAAAAAAAGAAAACAACAACAAAACAAGTTTGCTTCCACTTGCAACTTTAAATATTATTTATCCAATATACCTGTATATGTAGATCCTATTTCTCAAAAAGAAGCTGATACCAAAAATGACAGTGTATAAACCTGACTTTTCCAAAGTGCTGTAGTATGTGCAACAAAAAGTCTTTAAAAATGTCTACTCAGTAAGGCTTCTTAATAAATTTCTAAAACCAATGTCAGTAGACTGCACCAGTGTACATGTTCATGAAGAATGAAGCTTGGTACTTACTTTCATGTTCTGTCTACTTTGACATGTTCACAGATTCACAGAATATTCTGAGTTGAAAGCTACCTGCAATGATCATTGAGCCCAACTTTTAAGTGAACAGCCCATGAAGAGATTGAATTAACAGCCTTGGTGCTGTTTGCACCATGGTCTAAACAACTGAGCCAATCCCAGAGCTGACATGTCCTACTTTGCTTAAGACAAAACATTATAGAAACATGATTTTGTCAATAGCTCACACTTGTTACTGCATGCTGTACTTTTAAAACTACCTCATAACCAGAACTGCTGCCATAGGCAGCTCTATTCTTCCGCAAATCAGCTGATCCTCCTCTCTACTGCCTCATCCACAGCCAAGCAGCAAGCTACACGTGGAAATTTTCACAAAATTTTAAAAAGTAACTTTTTAAAAATGTGATACAAGATAGGACATCCTTTACAGTAGCAATACAGATTACTGTGAAACCACTGTATCTTTCCCTTCAGGACAGTTAATCAACACTCGTTTATCTCTCCTCTCCTTGTACATTTTCAACTTCTCTGGCAACAGACTTTCTAATGTATAACTAGTCTCCTACCTCTTCCACTAAGAAATAAAAGCCACTAGTTTTATGTCTTATGAATGGAGCTCTTATGACATCTCAAATGCAATTGCGGGAGGAATATGCACCATGCTTATACACTTGGTGATGACGAATAAAAAGTAAAATAAGTGGAAGCACAGGACACCACGGGTTTTCTGTCTTTAGTGCACCATATAGTTGCACGTGTTCTTATTTCTGATTACATATTAATTTTTGAAGTTAACAGCAACCTGTTTAACAGTCAGATGTGCAACACTTACACCAGCTCCTCTACTGAATTTTGAGGCACATGCTAATCAAGGTCAAGCATAAAGACTTTTCTCATTCTTTTTTTATGCTGTGGATTTGATATCTCCTCACCTGCCTTCCAGCTTTTTTTTAAAACCTTTGCCCAGGAGCCTGCCAAGAACCCGAGGTGCACCAGTGAACTACACAGTTCACCCAGATGTTTGATCGTGCCAGTTAAAACCGGTCATTATTTGCTCATCGGTATGGCCCAGAAAACAACAGAAGGGACCTCTCTACACCAGGTCAGCAACGCACCCCGGACTGGTTCTGGCTTTTGCGTTGCAATGCGAGGAGCAGACAAGGCACCGCCTGGCCACAGGTGCCCCGGCCGGCCGATGGTAGAGCGCCATAGGCCAGCAGCCGAGGCTGGCTCCCCTCACCACCGCCTTTTCTGCGCATCCCCGACAGCAGCAGCACGGGGGCCGCGCCTTCGGGCGGCGCAGAGCCACGCACGGACGGCCGCGACGGCGACCGACCCCTCTGCCCGCGTCCCCGCCCGGCCCGGCCCGGCNCCGCGGGGTCAGGGGCCGGGCCGGGCGGGGGTACCGCCCGCAGCGCTGCCCACAGCGTCCCGCCTCCTCCTCGGGCTATAAACGTGCGGCCGCAGAGCCCGTCGAGCTCAGCTTCTCGTCGAGCCTTTGGGGTATAGCCGGGCAGCCAGCGTCCCTGGGCGAGGAAGATGCTGCCGATCAGGAAGACCGCGAAACAGGGCAAAAGGGTAAATCTCCCGTCCCCCTCCCTCGCGCAGACCCAGCCTCTGCTCCCCGTGGGCACCGGAGCGACACCCCCGCCGCGGTCCCCTCCGCCGCTCGCTGCGGCGGGACAGGGCAGTGCAGGGGAGCAGCCCCGCGCCGGGAGCCTGGCACAGGGCAGAGCTCCCGGCCACCCCTCCCGCCTCCGCGGGGTCTTGTCCGCGGGCTCTCCAGGCGAGCTGCTGCTTGACTGGTACGGCCCGCGACCCGCGCTGCTTAACCTCCTACTAAGGTACTCGGTACCTCTGCAGGTAAGGTGAACTTGTGAAAACCTAAAATAAAGCCATAGAAATAATTTTACCTGTTCAGCATCGAGACGTTAAACGTATTTGGATATATGAGATAGATAAATTAGATTGATCTTAACACAGTACAGCCCAGAGCATCTATGTTTCTCTGAACACATAGAGTGGAGCCACTGGAGCACAAAACCATTTGGCTTAATATTATGCAATATGCAAATGAAGCAGGACTAGCAACACACTGCAAATTAAAATCGTAAATATTTTAAGGGTGAACTGTTACTGGATAAAATTTCTATCTCCACCATCTTGACTGTTCTATTTTAAAGGTCCAGATTGCTCACCTCTTGATTAATATGATTGGATATCAACTATTTGAATCCAGTATGAATTGACAGACTAAGTTTTTATTAAGTATTCTGTGCATTGTATTCATCTCTCTTGCCATTAGATACCCTGCTGCTAGGCTTAATATGGCACAATATATTAAGGTGCCATGGTCTATTCAAACCTGGCTTATGTTGCTTCTGTGTGTCAAAAATGAAGATTATACTAAAATGTGCTTCAAAAAACCCAGAATTGTGAAGAAAAACTGATGTTAAATCCCAGAAGCGACTTGTCAAAAGAAAGTCCTATTGTAGTACATTTAAATACATACATAATACAACAATAAATATAATACCTGTATATGATGTTAATTTGTGTCTATTACTTAACGTTCAGTTAACAAGCAACAGCTGAGGCTGCCTATATGTTAAAGATTTTTTTTTTTCCCCTCTGCATGCCTGTTCTCGACATATTAAATTTCTGGAGCAGGTGTCATCTGTAAAAGATCCTTTGGCAGACAGAGGAAGCAGGGACTCAACCAATAAGCTTTTCTCTGGTCCCATCTCAGGCATTTTGTTACAAATGAAAGTTAATTTTTTGCAAGCCCAATCTTTACAAAACCTCCTGACATTTACACTAAAATTGTTTCTCCCTGGTTCTGTGGAAACAAAGATAAAAACTTGCACACTTTGTTAGAAGTTTTTAAAGTTTTAAAGTTAATCACGTCAATATTTTGGCAAGTCCATAGTGTGCAATGGAATCTGATGCAGAGATTTGCAGGCCAACACTTGGCAAAGCTCTGCACAGCAGCACGGTACAGACGAGTTTTACCATTTTGCTGCAATGTCAGTGCCCCAGCCAAAGTAGGTGATGCTCTCCGCCAGGCTTTGCAGCCTCCAAGGAGCCTTACATTGCTGTGCTTGGTACTGAAACTGGCACAGCTGGCACAGTGCTCCTTACTGTTGGAAAGGCATACTCTCATTCTGCCTAAAGCATGGTGCTGAGATAAGTGTTTGTCCTTGCTGGATATATGGCATGAGATAATTGTATTGATGAAAAGGAAATTATCAAGAAAGATAACTAGCACAATTTGAAGGGTAATTGTTAAAAAACCCTTCCACTCAGCATGAAAATCACACTCAATTCTGTCCATAAGGCTTTTCTTTTTCCTATTCCCTCAAACTTCTTCTAGAAATGCCAGTGCCATCAAGAAAACTATGGATGGGAAGTTCAGTCTTACCTTTGACTAATTCTTATCCTGTACCCACTACCTTCCTATACGTGATCTTCATTCAACCACTTTTTAATATAAGTTAAATAATGATTGCCATCCAACAGCAGAAATTAATCCTACTCTAATAGCAAGGTGCTTCTTAGAAATTTTGAACAAGTCAGTGAAGCAATGAAAGGAATAAAAATGTAATGTATTTGAGGAGAAACCAATACATGTTCTCATGCTTTCCGATTTTACAAAAAAAAAAAAAATTGACACTTTCCTTGCGTTAACATGGAGTTCAAGGCAGAAGCAAAGTTAATCACAGGGTGCTGTAAGGTTTCTAACTTGGCACTCTAAAACACTTCAGTGCTGTACAGAACAAACAAGATTTTCTTTCATCTTGTAAATCTGGGTAAGCAAACCCTGGCCTGTGAAAAGACTGTCAGAAACTGCAAGTCAGCTTTCTGAGATACACCTTGTTTAGTAGGCAACTGTTGCATGCTTACTTCTCCGTGATGCCTGTTGTGCCATCTGGTGTCACAAGCTGCTTGTGGTATGGTAAGGCTCTGTCAAGGTGGCACTGGAAGCTAAAGAGCAGATGAGCTAATACAGAGATCAGCGGTACTGCTGTTTCATTTTAAGAAGTTTCTCATGTATTTTACAGGAGAATTTGAGATAGCATATTGTTTTCATAGGAATGGAATTGGACCATTGACTTACAGTTCTGGGAAAAATATCTCTGAAATACAATGTAACTGACTAATGAGAAGCTTTACACATAATGTATCTGTACATATTAAAGCCCTATGCTGCAAAAGAGCACATCTACCATTCTTTAATTAGAATTTCAAGAAGGAAATTGATTACTTTTTATTATTGGGACAAAAGTATTTCTGTTAACTCACAGATATTTATGTCTGCCTCGCAAATACAGGAAACGGCAACAAAGGAAGGCCACCAAACTGAAGAAATGTAATTGTTAACCTACCCTCCTGCTTTCTCCAGGGTATTCTAGAACGCTTGGATGCTGGAGAAATTGTGATCGGAGATGGGGGATTTGTCTTTGCTCTTGAAAAGAGGGGATACGTAAAAGCTGGGCCTTGGACTCCTGAAGCAACTGTAGAACACCCAGAAGCAGGTCAGTTTTACTGGGAAATGATACTCCTGCAGTGAATGTAAACATGGTTGGCTAAATAACAAACATACAGGAACTCGTAGTAGGTTTTTAAATACAAGTGTTCCTTGATACTGTAGAATTACATTAAGAACAGCCTAAAAACTGCTCATCTCACACCTTTTACTTGCACTAACTCTGGCCAAAAGAAGTTGACTAGATAAGAATACGAATAGTGCAAGCATCTAGTGATACCTCTTCAGAATGCTTTCTCAGTTTTCAATAACTTGCATCCCAGGAACTTTTTGATGCAAATGTGGTTATATTTGTGTTTAATAACATTCAGTGATTTCTCTGTTACGGACTTGTCCAGTCCGTCCTTGAGCTGATCATTTAAAGCTTGTCATTTAAAATACTTTATGAAAAAGAATTCTGCAGTTAAGTATCTGTTTTATTTTGTTCTAGTAATTCATTTATATTTATAAAGTAAAATAGGTTTGTTATTAATTCTTTCAGAAAAATGGCAGTTTTTAATAAACATCATAATGGGACTATTTAATGTTTCTGGCTCCACTGTGAAATGGGGAATTATAAGCCTGATAGGAACCTAAAAATTGCAATAAACATTTAACAGAGTAACTCTCTTAAAGTGGACAGAGAAAAAATGACCAACCATACTATGCCTTCCAGTGTAGATTATAGTGTTTAGCATAAATAGTGCAGAAGCAGATGGTATTATCTATTTATGTATGCTTCATTACAAGAAAGATTTTGCCCTAGTAATATGATGTGCAATTAATCCCACAAGACAATTCAGAATATCCTGGGGGAAAAAAATTTCTTTGTTCTAAGTGTTTGTCATTCCAAATTAGTCTTTTTCTTCTATACAGCAGAAGAAGGAAGAGAAGGGGAAGGAGAGATATCTTAGTTCTCTTTGTTACATCATTTTCTACACTTTAGCTGTTTCTTCAGCCTAATCCTTCTCAACCTTCAAATGTCACTTACATGTCGCTTAACATCCCTAATTTAGGGTTGTGGGCAGCTTTAGATAATGCAGAACTCCAGCAAAGGTTTAAGGATTGATTACCTAATTTGTTGACTCTCATCTCCCAAAGAGACATTCCATTATCTCTCTCTCCAAGTCTACCTTTGTCTGCCCCTGCATGTTCCATTTTACAACTCATAGCACTTGTCCATGCTCTTTATGCCTCCTTTGCTTATTATTTTTGCACCTCAAAAGCCCTCAACATTCTGCACATGTCTCTTTTAGGCTATTTATAAATACACCCTTCAGGGTAAATGTGTTCGTTTCTTCTTGTGCAGTGAGGCTGCTTTCCCTCCATTACTGCTTTTTGCTCCTGCTTGCTCAAGGGTCATGTTACTTTGAAAGCAGATGTAAAAGAACACAAGGAGCAACTGGCTGAGGCAGTGGGTGTAAAAACCATACAACTACCAGAGCTTCTTGTCTTTATAAGGAAAGAAAAATGAAGGAAGTTCTGAGAAGGCAGCAAGCACTGAAAGAAAAAAAAAAAAAATTAGTTCAAGGCCATTAACTGTATTACAAAAGAAGAAATTTGCCAGACTGATAATTTTAGAAATTAGGAGATCTAAATTTTTCTTCCAAGACAGATCAGGTATTGCTCTGTGGTGAGCCATATGTATGAGTGCTTATTGCCCCCATCTCCTCACAGCTTATGTCTTCTATGAAATGTCCAACTCATGATGGATTGAATTGAAAAATTGGTGTTACACACCTGACTCTTAAAATGCATCAAATTATTAATGATGGTTTAGCCTCATATGTGAGTATTATCCCCATTTCTCAAATGCTGAAGGAAAACATGGTTTCATTAACACGCTGGAAGTCACACAAGTAAATTAAAGATTAGTTTGGGTTTTTGATAGTGCATAGTGCTGTGGGTTTGATAAAAACAACAGTGTATTCTACTGGTAAAACCTATTTGCCTGAGGTTGAATGAGATTCAGGCTGATATTTACAGCACTATTGTTTCCCTCAAAATGTAACCAATGTCTCCTATTCAAATACTTGGTATTTTGGAGTATGAAGTTCCTTAATCATATGTGTTAGATTATATTTCATTTTTCTCCTTATGTCACCATCCCTATTCACACAACTCCCAGGAATTCTTCTAGGAATGGTCTACTATAAAAATGTCATAGAACATTTGTGAAAATATTTGTAGATCTTTTTTCCTTTTCTTATTTCCTGACCAGTTTTCACCAGTGCTTCCACGTTCAGGAGGATAAAAATTGCAGAACACTAGAAACATACAGACACAGCCCTTTTATTTGGGATCAGTAGCCCATTGTTATGATGTAGGAGAAATAATACTGCCCGCTCTACAAATTTTTGTCTCTTCATAAAGACATAAGAATGAAATTTGATCCCAGGAGTTCAGACAGATTCCATGGACATTTTGAACTGTAGGTCAGCTATACCCTATGTTCCTGGAAAGACTTTTGTGACTGCTGGACATTTTGAACTGTAGCTCAGCTATACCCTATGTTCCTGGAAAGATTTTTGTGACTGCTGGGCAAAGAAGCAATGTGTTAGATCACTTGTGTACTAGGAAGAGAAGCACTATATAATTACCCAAGACTGCAACTAGAAATTAAACACTGTACCAGTAGAGAGAAAAGCAAGGGACATTACACTGATCCTTCACTGAAAGCAGACATCTTGCATGTATGCAGGTTGATTCTGGCAACACAAAATACTCCTCGAGCTTCTCTGGTGTAGAAAGCTGTGTTTGTCACAGCATAAGGGAGTAATTTTATTCTCATGACAAACCTGCACATTTTCTTAGTGACATAAAGTGTGTCTGTAGACAATGAGTTGTGATAGACTAGGACTTCAGGAAAACTTTTATAAACATCTGCCACAGAAACTGCAGTGTCCTTGTGTGTGTAGGTAATAAGTATCTGATGTACAGTACCTAGGGAATAAATTATTCCTGTGTTTGCTATAAGCTGTTGATCTGCTTTACATGACCAGTAGCATTCTAGAAATCATTGTGATTATTATTCAATGGGTATATATATAAAATCAATTCACAATTCCTGTTCCATTCCTTATGTGGTGACTGCAGTGCACTGCTTACAGTCAGAAAGGCACAACTACCATTACAGAGCCTTTTCCCAAAGCCCTAATGGAGGAAAATTGTCCATTAAAACAATGGTAACCTTTCCTTTAAAAGGAGTGTTGTCTATGAAGTAAAATCATCATGTGCAGACATATGGGAAGAATTAACTTTCTGATGTGATTCACTTTTCTGGAGCAACAAATCTTTTAATTAAGGGTGTATTTAGCAAAATAGAGCTTTGGTTTTGGCTGACTAGGTTCTTCTGAAGTTTTGTCAGGGGAGAAAACTCAAAAATGTGAACCAGAGGAGGCACTGAAACACTGTATTCTTCCATATAAGTAACACTTTGTCTCTTAATTTGTTGCCACGATACTTTCTTGTTTTCTTCATAGTATGGAAGCTAAGACAAGGCAGCTTTTTCATTTGGCGAACCTTTTATCTGGTATTCCTTGTCATGCTGTCAGGTTCTTTTGTCAGACATTTGCTATCCCTTCCTAAATCACTTCAAAAAAGCTCTATAAAGCTTTATATCTGGGAGATCTGAAGGACTGCAGAAAATAGAGGATAGGCAAGGTAGCAGGCAAAACTGAATCTGCAGATAAACTAAATGGAAATCTTCAGCCATTGTTAGCAGAGAAGAACTAAGGAGAAAATTTTCTACCTAATATTTTGAGAGTGAGAAGAAAGAAATTCTATGCAGGCTGAGGTACTGCTTCTAATTTCTCATAATGGGTTTTCTAGTAAAGACAATGCCACTTACTTTACAGTAACATTACATCAATAAATATTGGATTTGGGGATAACACAGTAATAACTTTGTATCTTACTTTGCAGTTCGTCAGCTTCACCGGGAATTTCTCAGAGCTGGAGCCAATGTTCTGCAGACCTTCACTTTTTACGCCAGTGAGGACAAACTAGAGAACAGGGGAAATTATGTAGCTGAGAAAATAAGTGTGAGTAAAACAGCTTTGATGGAGATACGAAATAAGTTGATTATTTTCAAAAGGTTTGGCAAAGACATTATCGAGTTTGTCATGACAGTTTTGGCTATACTTAAGGACCAGAGAATGAGATGATGCAATTTCAGAGTGTGGAATAGCAAGAAAGGTAAGGTGAAGTGACAAAAAAACCCAAACCAAAACAAAAATCGAAGGCAAAATGGAGCAAAGATGAAGAGAGGAAAGAGAATGCCCACACCGTATTTTTTCTGTAATTTTATCTGAGTATATGGGTTTACTGGAGTTTTGATACAAAGATTATAGGCCGTACTATATGCAGAGAGAGCAAAAGTAGTGAAAAAGCAGAAAAGCTTTAACATCCAGAGAAATGACTCAGCTGCAAAAATGGTGAAGAATCCTAGAGAATAATGAGTGGCTAATGAGAACAAAATGTTTTTTAGAACCATATCTTTATTGAGTAGCAGCTAAAAGAATCTGATCTATACACTGTAGTAAACATTTCCTTTCCCTTGTGTGAACATAATCTGTTACATCAACAGAAGTACCATGTTGGTATTTTGTTACCCCCTCCACAAAGGAATTTTAGGATGCTGGGTGTGTTTACTAGATACAGGCGTGAGGTCAGGTGGAATTCCTGGCCAAACGTTTCTATATAGTTCCTTTGAGACTAGAAGGTTTGGCATTGAGCGCTTTCTCTGATCTTTTTCCTTTGGTCTTACTGTACATTTTATCTTCTGCAAATTAGAGAAAATTTTCCAGGGCTCAGGGAGGAAGGAATATCTGTATCTGTGAAGATATCCTGAGTCAGAAATTAGAATAATCTGGACACTAGAAAAACACTTGAGGCTTAATTGAGGTCATACCAAAATATCGTGTGACCAAACTTATCTGAAATGCTGTACCTTTTACATTCAATAGATGCAACACTGAAATGTCAGAAGTGGTAGTCCCAGAAATCCAGTACCTCTGGAACAAGCCATGCTTAAATTCTTGCTGACACGCAAAATTATAAAGGCACCTGGTATTGGGAATGCATTACATCAAACTTTTCACAATTGATTTCCTGCCAATTCTGGAATTAGGTTCTTCCAGGATTTATCTCATTTATGGTTCCACCTCTCAGAGTCCCCAGACATGCACCTGAGCACAAGTGCAAATGGAAGATAATCTGTC
>VYXC01012855.1:231031-268123 GCA_013397175.1 Platysteira castanea
ATTTTAAAAAATATTTGAAATTCCTATATATTTTGTTTTCCATCCAAAAATTTCAGAATGAAAGCATATGCTTAGATATAAATAACTCATTTTTTAGAAGGCAAAGAAAATTCCACTTCACAGAAAATACTTGTTATTTATAGGCTATTTGTGTGAGATCTATTAAAGGTAATGTATTTTGTAGTATTTGATAATATGTTAACTTAGAGGAGACAAGAAATTAGTTTCCTAATGTTACTTTTTGAAAGAATCTTATCTTCCGAATCGATATTACTTAAAATTCTATTTAATTTTAATTAAATTTATTTAAATAAAAAAAAATATGAAAAAGCCATTATGACTTGAGTATTTTTGTCCTTACAGTGCTCTGAAATTATATGTATACCTCTGTAGGATAAAACTAACCAAATCTATATTCACACAGTGCCAAAAAGTTAATGAAGCTGCTTGTGACATTGCAAGAGAAGTGGCTAATGAAGGTGATGCTTTAGTGGCTGGAGGAGTCAGCCAAACACCATCTTACTTAAGCTGCAAGGATAAAACAGAGGTTAAAGCAGCCTTTCGACAGCAACTGGATGTCTTTGTGAAGAAGAATGTGGATTTTCTAATTGCAGAGGTAAGTTTGTAAAATTAAGTACATGTCTTCAACTGGCACAGTGTTAACTTTGAAGAGATCTAGTCTACTTTAGGGACTATAACTATGTATTGCTACCTCCTTTAAAATTTTCTGCTGTGCTTTTGTCCCGATAGTATCAGATATTTTTCTAAATGCACACCAACATCTGCAGGTGTTACAGAATATGACTTTGAAATCTCAATTTCTACCTCAGTCAAGTAAAATTCTGTACTGATATAAAGCAGAAATGTTAATGGGATCTTGACTAATCCCTGTTTCTTCCCACACACGGAAAGCAACCTAAGATGACTTTCCTGGTTGACAATAGTTCCTCGGTTAATCCTTAATCAACCTCCTATATGGGCATTCTTGTTCTGAAACAAAATTATCATTATTTTAAATTTATTTTTACTCAGTTTTAAAAATCCTTTTTAAACTGTGTGGCCAGTAAACTTAATTGAATTATGTTAGTATAAATCAGAAAAGAATAAAATCATTGTATTGATGATGAATTTGGGGTCTGGATTAATATTTTTATTTTCATTGCTGAGAAACCAAATAGCCTAGTTTTAATTTCTTTCAGTATTTTGAGCATGTTGAAGAGGCTGTCTGGGCAGTCGAAGTTCTAAAAGAATCTGGAAAGCCAGTTGCAGCTACAATGTGCATTGGTCCAGAAGGAGACATGCATGGAGTGTCCCCTGGACAATGTGCTGTCCAGCTGGTAAAGGCTGGTAAGAATCTGTTTTAATGTGCCCTTTAAAAGTATGGAACAAAATAAAGTCCTTAATTATTGAATAAATAGATGTGTATCTCAAGTATGTAGCTTCCCAGTTATATCTGATAAGTTTTAACTTTGTAGAAAAGTTTTTATATGCACTTTACTAGAACAGTCTTGTGAAAACACATGGAAATACAGCTATGAGATCCTTGATAACCAGTATGCAACGGGTGGGAGCAATAGCCAGAGACAACTGATCCTGAATACAGCAAAATCCTAAACCTACTCAAATTTCATTACAGACCCATCCCCAAATTCTAGAATCATAAGCAAAAAGCCACCTTTGATTCTCTGCTTATGTTTTTTAGAAGTGTTGTTTTTGCACACAGTTCAAGCTCAGGAGAGAATTAAGAGGATGAAAAAATTAATAATTTTGCCTATCAAAGGCTGTTTTCTACAGGACAAGGGGAAGGGCAGATGAAATTAATCAGGGGCATGATGACTGAAGATACATGGGTTTACATATCTATTCAGAACTGCTCTTTTTTTGAGGTACAGTTGAAATCCAAAGGTAGAACTTTTGTTAGGAACCTGCTACCCATTTGTGTGTGTGGCTCCACATAATCAGACTTCACTGATTAAGCGCTGGTAAGAAAAAACATCTGTAGGAGGGTAGAAGATGTGATTCATCATTAGGAAGGTAAAGTGGAGTGCAGCTGGGATGTAAATGGAATGATCAACCTCAGGAGGGTTATGCCTGGTTCTAGCACAGCTGCCTTGTTTTCATAGCACTGATGTAAAGATGGACAGCACTGCTTCTAGAGTGCTGTGGCTAAGAACTTTCATCTCCCACTTCCTGGGGTGTTGTGACTTGAAGTGACTTTCCTCCTCCTAGGTGCTTCTATAGTTGGAGTCAACTGCCATTTTGATCCAGAAACTTCCCTTGAAACTGTGCGGCTGATGAAAGAAGGCTTGCAGGCTGCTAAACTGAAAGCCCACCTGATGTCCCAGCCACTTGCTTTCCATACACCTGATTGTGGAAAGCAGGGGTTTATTGATCTTCCGGAATTTCCCTTTGGTAAGACAGGGGTATCTTTTTTGTTGGTGGTGGTTGGTTGGTTTTGTTTTATTGATTGTTCCTGGCTTTTTTTCCCCCCAGATTATAGTACATCTGAAACTGCAAGGTGTCCTTTTATTCAACACGATGAGTCCTAGTTATCCTGTCTGGCATTTTCCAGACAGATTAAAATGTAATATTGGAGTAAAGATCATCCACATAATGAGAATACTTTGGTAGTATCACAGCATGTGACTCAATGTGTACTTATGATGAAAAGAGTTAAAATGTCATAATCTAAATTAATTTTAAAAACGTTCTTCCTCATGCTATAGAACCTTGTTCAGGATAGCTGTAAACAGTCCCAAGAACAGCAGCAAAAGTACTAAAAAAGCCCCATTATTCTCGGTTATGGCGTCTATCCCACAAAGCCTAATCTTACCCATGTAAGGATTTAATGTACAATGCAGTACAATGGATATAGGAGCACTATTATTGCACTCATAATAGTTCAGTCTTGTACATGTGACTTTCTAATATACGTGAGATTAGAGAGAAACCAGAAAGGGGCCTTGAATTTTGCTAGCAAACTAGCAGTTTGGAGAAGAAGTCTATCACATGTATGCTATGGGGAAACTGAAAGTTTCAAGAAACAAAAACTGAAAGATTCAGCCATTTAATGTGTGTAGAGGGCTTGTGTTTTTAGGGCTTATTTTCATGAGAGGTAAAGGATCCCTTTAACATAAGGGCGAAATCAGCTTAAACATTTTAAGGCTGATTAGAAAATTCTTTCATTTTCAGATACCATACACTTTTTTTTCAATATCAGAATAAATGGTATTAAAACATTCACTATTTGAATTTGCAGCAAAAACACTGAGAAGTAGATGTGATTTTCAGGAAGCTTGTAGTTTTTCTTTAAATTCTTCTCTTTACATAAATGAAGGAAAAAGAATAAAGCATATGCCTGAGGCATTCATTAAATGGTAATAACACGTCGGAGTCCTGAAAATATCTGATGTTTGAAAGTGTTAGGAACTCATTTATCCTATTCATTTCTTCATATAGCTCCTCTGATTGCAAGCAGAAAAAAAAAATCAAACAGATGCAGTAAGCAATCAAGCGAATGGAAGGATTGACTCTTTAGTTTGTTATGGTTCTTGGCTTGTGTGCTATAAGCAATCTGTATGACATCTCAGCATTCAGAATTTCCATGAATAATTAATTGGTGAAGACTGGCTCTGTGAGTGCTTTCAAAACCCAGAAGCAGCAATTGATTGCTTGACAGCAGATAATCTATTTAGTAAATCATTGTTAAACTGACCAAATTACCCTGTTTTCATGAAGGCAATAGTGAAGAGATATCTAGGTATCTGAAGAGTACATAAACTCCATATAAGGCAACAAAATCTAAGTTTGCAGAAAAGTGTTAGGTGTGTTGTATTGACAAACTCCAGCATCTACATGTCAGAAGTATTTATTTTTCTGTAGAACTTTTTCCATTTTTCTATGTTTTCTCATCTGTGTTACTGCAATTTCTCTGAATTGTCACTAGTTAAATAAGGACAATGTTTTATAAAGAGATGTCCTTGTCAGTGAAAGCATACCCAACTATCTCAAGAGCAGATATATCAAGGGGGAAAATCTAGGAGCAGGTTACAATTTTTCTCATCAAAAACTGTTAAGTTAGGGATATTTAACTCTGAACAAAGCCAAGAAAAGTATCGCATTGACAGACATGGAGAATAAATTTTGTCAGTTTTGGGAAGGTGTCTCTCCACTTCAGAGACAAGGATGTTGTGGGGGACAGTATCAAATGCTTTGCAGAAGTCCAGGAAGGTAGTAACATCAGTTGCTCTTCCCTTCTCCACCAATACTGTAACCCCCTCACAGGAGGCCACCAAATTTGTAGGTACGATTTGCCCTCAGTAAAGCTATGTTGGCTGCCACCAATCGCATCCTTATTTTCCATGTTCCTTAGCAGTTTCCAGGGGATTTGATCCACATTTTTTCTGGGCATTGTAAGACTGACTGGTCTATATTTCTCTGGCTTTTCCTTTTGTGTCTTTTTTAAAGAGTGGGTTGTGTGTCCCCTTCTCCAGTCACTGGGAACTTCACTGGACTGTCACGAGTTTTCAAATGTGGTGGATAGTGGCTTAGCCACTTCATCCACCATCAGATGAATTCATCTCATCAGGTGACATGATTGTAACAGGGTGATGTAGAAGACAGGGAAAAAATCTATACTGTTCCCCTGAAGAGAGTTGCTTATACAGGTGAAAGTTGAGTGCACAATGATGCAGTCTTACTGTTGATCATTTGTATAAATTTTGCACTAGCTTTTTAATGATAGATGAAAGAAAAGGAAATAATGAATTTGGGCTTCTGGTGCTTTCTGTCGTATTTCCAGCATTGTACAAAAGCTTGTTTTTATTTGAACATCTTTCTAAAATGCTTAATCTGAGTTTTCCATGCAGTATTAGTCCCCCTACTTTTCCTTCGTCCCGTCTTTCCCTCTGAGACCAATAATTTTCTGTTTAAGAATATTTAATTGTTTTCCTTCTGCCCTTTAATTTTTGAGCCTGTTTCTTAACTACACAATGAACTTAGAGGATATCTGCTTTGTATCAACTTCTTGCATGTTAGGTGTTTTTGGGACAGGACATAGTAAGGTGCTTCAATTCTACCTCTCCTTTGTGTTGCTGGAGCCTTACTACCTCAAACACAGCTTCTTTGCCCAGCAGAGTGTTCAGGGCACACACCTGATAACCATGTACTTGCCTGATAACCATGCTGGTTCAAGTCCTGCAGATGTGCATGTGCCTTAAGAAGTGGGAGGATTTTTATTCTTTTATTTCTGTATTTTTATTTCTTAAAGTTTCTTCTTCAGTCCCTTTTTTTTTTTCCAGTTATGCCACTCTTTTGCCTCCAGCTCTTTGAGGTGTGCTTTTCTTTGCTCTTTTAACCTTCTATTCCTTTTCTTCCACAAGTCTACTCTCTCAGCTCTTGTTATTCCATCACAATACTCAACACAATCTGCAGCAGAGAGAAGGGTTCAAAATAAAAATTGCATTCTAACTTAACCTGCACACAGAATTTTTCACAAGGAATAAGGTGGTTTGAGGCAGCAAGCTACTCATGACTGGAATCATAACTAAGGGATGGGCTAAGAAATAGCTACAGATCCCAGCTGAAACAACTGACTGCCAGTATCTGATCGTGGAAAAAAGCGTAATAAGCATTTCTGAGGGACAATGAGCAGGATTTTTCCCACGCAGGTAGGCTGATACCTTCTCCTTTCACAGATTAGTGTGTGGTAATCAGATTTCCCAAGTATTTATTGTTTATTAGGAAACACAGCCATAACATTGAAAGTATTCCAGTTCTTCAACTAAGAATTCTGGCAGAATGGGAAGCATGTGATCAGCCTTAGAAGATACTAGCTGCTGTTTTGCAAAGCCAAAAATTATTACCAGCATAGGTCAGCAGAGCACTGCAGAATCTGAAAGCTAGCCTTGTGAAAGTTTGAGTCACTGATTCTAGATCAGACAGTTCAAACACGTACATCTACGCCTACAACTACTTTTGCAAACAGTATGCAAGGGTTTCAACAACATGATTTCTTACCAAAAAAATGGATAAAAATGGAATGGACCATGATGGAAACTTAAAATGTGAATGTTTTTGCAGGTCTGGAGCCAAGAATTTTAACCAGATGGGACATTCAGAAATATGCAAGAAAGGCCTATGACTTAGGAATTCGTTTCATTGGAGGCTGCTGTGGATTTGAGCCATATCATACCCGAGCTATAGCTGAGGAGTTGGCTCCTGAAAGGGGATTTTTGCCAGAAGCTTCTGAGAAACATGGTAGCTGGGGTGATAATTTGAGCATGCATACCAAGCCCTGGGTCAGAGCAAGGTATGTATATATATGACCTGGAAACCAACACACCTTTTGCAAAGGCTTACAGTGCTCCACAGAGCACACTGGCTTAGCTGATATGGCCATTTAAGTATCCCTGTAACATTCTGTGTTTAGAACGATATGGTTTATGTTTAATAACTTCGAAGAAGTAAAGTTGGCCTAGGAGCAGGTAAAAGGGTGAAGGAGAAGTAGAGGATCTCCTGTAATTCATGAAAATAAAAAGGAAAAACTGACGGAATATTGTAAATCAGCTCCTAATTCAACTCCTGCTGGATTACAATATTCCTTTCAAAGGTGGAAAGATACTTTTAAAGATCCTTTTAAAGCATGTAGTATTTAATTGCATATTTTCATTCATACTTCTGTATCTAAATATAATGTCCATCTTTACAACTTAGATGACCCTTTGCAATTGTCATTTAAGCCACACTTCCTTCAGTATTGTTAGGTGCTGGAAAAAACCGCTGAATTTCTTTTTCTTTATTTAGGGCAAGAAAAGAATACTGGGAGAATCTGAAGCCTGCTTCAGGCAGGCCATATTGTCCATCCATGTCAAAGCCAGATGGCTGGGGAGTGACCAAAGGAGCCAAGGAGCTGATGCAACAGAAAGAAGCAACAACTGAACAACAACTGAAGGAGCTTTTCCAGAAAAAGAAGTTCTAATCCATTGCAGTTGTGTAAATCTTACAAGGATTTATCTACAGACCATCTCATGCTTCCCAAGAAAATCTGTGAAGATGAGTACTGTGTTGATTCATCAATTAAAATGTAATGAAAGAGAAAAAATGCAGAAAAAATGTGATTACATAGGAAATATGTCTAACTTTGACAATAAAATCTTTCTCTGGACAAATAGTTTAAAGAATACACAGTCAAAATTCATTTTGAATTCTCATAATAATTGAGCTTCTCTTAGCTAGGTGTCATTAACTGGGTGGACATAGAAATACCTGGAAAGTAATAATTGGCTCAACTCACCTGTGAAAAAAGAAAAAGCCATCTATAAGTACTGTGTCAACGGACTTCAACTCCCAAGTCTGTTTTCAGTTTGGTATTATAGGAGCTTTCTCAGACATCAAGATTTATTGAGAACTAGTGCAGGAACACACAAGCTGCCAATTATTTGTAGTCACTTTCTTGATTTCAAGAGAATAAAAGTAAACTGAAAGATATATCTTACAATTGCAATCAAAACATAAGGAAAACGAGATCTTGCAGGAATTTCTTATATGCAGGGGAGAAGGTTTAGAGAACTTTTGGAAGAGAAATATGGCAGATAGATACTTCAGTTTTAGTCTTAAGGTACCACGTACACAAGATTTACTCTTCTGGAGACTGAAAGACTTTAGAAATTACTTTGCAACTTAAAAAAAAAGTCAAATAAATTAAATATAATATAATTAAATAGTATTGTATTATCTTCACACCTTAAATCCTAAGACCTCAAAAAGAATATTGTACCTTAGTAAAAAAATAATTTTCAAATTATGCAACTGAATTCTGGAAATCGCTTTTTACACACTTGGTTATCTTAAAATAGGAAAAAACCTTCAGGTTTCTAAGATTTAACTCCCGCTTAAAAGAGTAGTACAACACGGTTTTTAAAATTTTTTTAAAGCTGATTGATTCACTCTGCAATCTTACCTTTAATAAATGAAAAACTCTGTTAGGAAACAGATCAATCCATTTAAGTTAAGAAAACCCATGGAATTAATACACTGATTTGTTGAGAAGAGTTTTCACAGGAAGGGTACCACTATATTTGGAACATGTAAAGGACACATTTCCATCATTTATTTTTGTGAAATACCACACAGCTTAGATTCCTGTCTAGAGTGAATTTCCACCCATCCTACATTAAGTAAACTATCTTTATGAAAATATCATTCTCACAGTTAGTGTCAAAAGATTTAGTTCAACTACTTTTTACATATATGCTTATTTCCTTATTTCTATCCATTACATACCATCCTGGTATTCTGCAGTTCAGGAAACAAATATGCAACACTTGATTGGGAAACTTCAGGAATCCTTTTCAGACTGTTATTGGCAGACATGTATAAGCCTTCCTTCCCTAGGCTTATGTCATATCAAAATACTCGCTAGCTAGAAATTTTATCTGAAAGCCAAAAGCAGACAAATCAAGAAAGCAGATATTTTAAAATGCAGATTATTTGGGAAGTGTCCGTGTAAGTATATATGATTTATGTGCTTTATAAACTCCTTTGCTTCCTAAATGCTTCTCAACATTACCTCTGTAGAGAGTGGAATATTGCAAAATCTGTAAAACAGGAAGGTCAGATCTTTGATCATCACCAAAATGTGTGTAGCATTAAGGACATACACATGATTAGGTGGCTTAAAACACAGGCTACAAACAGTAAAGAAGTGTTTTGAACAATCATTGCCTGTTTAGGAACTTCTTGTGACATAGAATGCAGCTTGACCATCATACACTAACTATACAAGTAGCTGGGCTGATTTTTTGGAAACTATTGTAACATGCAAAAATTTGTATTGAAATGGATTACTGCACAACACGGCATGCTTATGAACCTGTAATTTATGAACATTTATTTTGAATTCTTGATACCCAGTTTGAAAAGGATGAATTTTAACACACTATGATGTGAAATATTTGAAGGCCGTTTGAAGACATGGAAAATGAGAGCTGGCCTGAGGAGGCTGAAACAAACAGTCCCTATTTTATACATATCACAGGCCGGGCTTACAAAGGAATTGCTGGTGGGATGACAACAAGTTCAGGGTGCTTTAATGATCACTAAAGAACCCAAATCTATTAAAAAACCCCACCCCCCCCAAAAAAAAAATCCAACACCCCCTGCCTTAAAAGAAAATCCAAACCCCAGAAAACACCAACCAGTAAAGCCAACCAAGCTACCAAGCTTTCTTTCCCATTTCTTTCCGTGTAACCTCTTAGGCATAAGGAAACTGTTAGATTTCCATAGGTTTCTAGTGGTTAATTATACGATTTGTTAAGGAAATTAGAAACGCTGACAGCACAGTCCTAGGAAGTTTGTTTCTCTGGAAAACCTGTCTGAAAACTTAGATAGGAAGTGAAAGGTGCTTTAGAAGGCTAGCTCTGGTATTTAGTACCCTAAGGATCATTTATTTGTAGAAGAAGGTGTTTGCTTAACCTATTTGGAAATAAATCTAATGATGTAGCTTCCATGACAATGCCAAGTTAGTTCAATGTTTACAGTCACAGAAATACAATATATTGGGAGTTGGAAGGGACCTACAAGGACCATGTCTGGTTAATTCACTCTTAACAAGATTTTCCTAATTTGAATATTCCTTGATGGAATTTATTCTTTCTTTTTTTGTTTTGTTTTGTTTTGTTATTTTTCTCCATTATTTCTTTACAGCTCATTAGAGACATGACAAATTTCTTCCCTTGCTGAAGTCTATTATACATTGAAGATTTACATACATTTCTTGCTTCTCTCTCAGTTGAACAGACCTTGTTCATTCATTCTTCCCTCTGAGTCTGTGATTCATCATGTACCCAGAAATCACCTCCATCAGATCTTTATCCAGAGCTTCCTATATCTCATGGTTTTTTACCTGTGGGCAGAAGTGAAGTGATCTGAACATTGGAAGTTCAGATCCAGAAGTGAAGATCCAAAGTCTTTAACTTTTCTAAAATCTAAAGAAAAAATCTTACTCATGACACTGAATGTCAGGACAAGAGGGACCTGAACAAACTTCAAACTTCAGAAACTCCTAGTTATCTGCACTACACATGAGGAGATGGCTATGTATTCAGTCAGTGCTGAAGTTTCCAACTTCATGAAAAAAAAGGCCTAAAAACTTGCTGTGTAATGGTCAGGTGTGTGTCTGATTTATCTGTAAACCACAGAAATGCAAGGAGGCTGTAGTAAAGAAGGAAATTTGGGAGTAAGTAACAAAACCTACAGTTTTTTGCAGAAAATACAACTTCTATCCCCTGTTCTTTTGAATAGAAAGTTTTCTAAGAATCCTACTAAATCTGGCATCTTCAGGTACCACAAATTTCTTCCTAAAGCAGTTTGTGGCTCTGCCTTATCTTTCAACTCTATTCACAAATGCAGTGGCAGGTTCAGTGGCATATTTTTAAACTAAACATCGAAAGAAGTGGATTCATGTATCTGTCTTGTTCTGCTCCAGTGACTTCATACAATATTGGAAGTAAACTAATCTAATTTAATCCTGCATTGAATTAAGTATAGACACCATTGAAATAGGATGGGCAGAATATTATGGTAAAATACATTATTTCAGCAGCTTGCTTTATTATAAAGTTCTTCATTACCTTTTTCTTATGTTCCACTTTATTGAGACAAATGGTATTTGACATAAATTTTATGAAATCACGATACTAAATTTTGTCAACGGTGTATACTTCTTCCTGTACAACTTCTGAGACAGACAGCAGTCAATTACATCCCAACATTAGGAACCTGAAGATGGACTTTCCATGTATTTTGGTCATCTTCACCTCAGAGCTTCTGTGTCTAGTAAAGTTGTATAACTGAAAAGAAAAACAAATTTGGATAATAGGACTTGATGCAATCAGAGCGGGGAGTATGAATTTCAAGGCAGATTGAGAAATGTATGTTTGGAATAGGGAGAACTGTAACCTACCTCACAATTAACAAAGCAACAGCAAACATGCATCAATCAATCAAAGATTTACAAGCATTAACAGTTGTCACTGGGTGGTTCAAGAGTGTTTTGTGGCAGTCATTTGCAAACATTTCCATGTTATTGTTTCTGTGCAGTTGAAGAAAGAGATCTAGTGGCAACTGTAACACGGGAAGGAAGTTCCATGATCCATTTTTATTTATAATCAATCAATCAATCAAACAAACAAAAATAGGTCTGTTCCACCCAAAAAAAAAAAAAAAAAACAAGAATAAAAAGACTCTACCATACTTAAGATCAAGCAGCAACGTTTTTCTGCCCTATGCAGGAAAGTTTGCGTGTTCTTTTCAATTATGTCAGCTGTTATGCTGGAAGATCCTGCTGTATCTTCCTACAAAGGTTTTTGTAAGAAAGCACTTCACAGGAGCACCACAGTATTACAGATCCATGGAAAATCGCAGATGTGTCCTATGAAGGCAAAGGCTTTTCAAAAAATCATGCTTTCCAGAATATAATTTTTTCTCAGATTTTTTCTCTATGACGCAATCTCAGGAAGTTGTACTCGACAAGCACAGGCCTGAAGCAACCTGTGCGAGCAGTGCCTCCAGGTGGCTCTGTGCACGGCTGCAGCAGTTGGGAGGGGGGCCTCTAGTGGCTTCTCAGATCTGCATACACTGACAGAAACCAGAACACCTCTTAATTTCCATTTAACTTCAGAACAGGCTTAATTACACCTGTATTTGCTACTTAACAAGGAAGTGTCTTCTTTACAAGAACTGTAAAAGCTAATTAAGTGTCCAATTGTGCAACATTTTCGTCTTATTTTGCTTTCTCAATAACAGGACTGACAGGACTAAAGTTTTTCCTTGAAAATGGCTAGGTCTGCTCTCATCTTAAAAAAAAAAAAATCAAATGTCACACAATGTAGACAAGCATCTTAAAGTATAGAGAATGGGACAAAGGACAGAGAAGTTGAAACAGGGACAGGACAGAAGCAAAGAGGCACCATGTGCAATACTAAATGATGTACAGCACTGCATCTACCACACAGCCAGGCAGAATTTACATCTGATAGGCATGAAGTGCCATGTCCTCTACAGACACTGCTTTCTGCAAAGGTAGACCTTGAAAGGTTTCTCTCTTATGTAGGTAAGACTGCTCCGTAACTGAACAGCAAATTGAGGCTATATTCTTTAAACCTTCTACTGCTTTTCGTAATGCTTCTGTGCATACGAAAATCCTTGTCTCAGACAAATAATTGCTATTCCAGCCTACTTTCATGCTGCTACACCTATGTTTAATGTGACTGGTTCTGCTGGTTCTGCTAGGCAGACAGGACTCTTAGAGATAATTAGTATTTGTACCACTGACCTGAAAGAAAATTTGCTGGGTTTTTTTTTCAGACCTGAAGCAGTACGTGCGCCATTCAGTTCACAGTGATACCGCAGCACAAAGGGGCACAAACAGGATTAGCTGTTTTGCCTAAGAATGAAGCAATCCTTGTGTGTCATAATGATACACCTGACTCTTATCCATCAGCATCTTCCCACATGTGGGACTATAAAACATTGCAAAGGTATGACAGCATGGCCAGGACAGCCCATACTTCAGTTATATTTGGCAGCAAAATTAAAATAGCTTATTATTTTCGTCATGTTAGCCCATGGAAGAACGGTTGCATAGGAGTATGAAAGTAAAGAATTAAATTAAAGAAACTCTTCATGCTTTACATTTATGCTTGACAGAATTGCTACAAAGTGCCCAAGGTGTAACAGCGTAGCAACTCAGACTTTTGATTTTTACTTGTAACTTTTACCAGAATACTTAGATTAGCGTGCCCTGAGGTATTACTGAAAAACTGAGTAAATTGTCTTCAGCTGAGGACAGAAAGGACATAGGAGTATGTCCAAATAGTAATTGCTAGCATTTTTCAAAGCGCATGCAGAAAATAATTTGGCCGAAGAGGGATTTGGCCCTTGGTTCAAACCTTCATGTATAAGCTATGCAGAAGTCCTCTGCAAACCTGATTAGCTATTCTGTTCTCACTAATATATGCAGAAAAAGTCATGGATCTAAATCACTATTCCCTTGGGTTATTAACAAATGGGCAGATCACATGGGTGAGCATCCAATGCTGACAGACCAAAGTGCTTCACTCCAGACCTCTGGGCTGGTGCGAGTCCCTGTAGCACACCTGGGTAGCCAGGATCAAAGCCAATAGACAGTCACATAAGGTAAGTAGAGGTACTAGAAGTAAGAATGGACCGCATTCACTAGTGTTGTTACTGTTCATGGCACAGCCTAATAGCCTTACTAGAACAGGATCTGTTTTAGTAGGGTGTCTGGTTAGTTACATATCTGAAGCATACAGAGATTTCTGAGTAACATAGCCTACTCTATTAGTCAGCTTGTTAGTTGTAATAAATCCAACCAATAAATCAAAGCCCTTCTCATTCTTTTGTCCCAATATCCTGGCCTGATTTCTAAAAGTAGTGCCTAAATGTGTGTTGTGCATGTGACAGAATTACTCATTAATTCAATCTTAGAGGCACCCTACAGCCAGAAATGGGGCTTTGCAGACACATCTCATAGAACATTCTTCAGATTTTTTCTACTCATGGAGAAAAAATACATCAAGATTCCATAGACAAGCAAAATCACATTCATTTACAGGAGTACACAGTGAAACTTTTATTAAAACCTTCAGTGATCTGATGCATGGAATTCATTAAAATAATCAAATGTATAATACAGCTCCAGATTTCCTTACAGATGAAAGCCCATTTCCATGTGAAAACCTGCTGCCCCTCAGCGGTTTCTAAAGAAACAACAGAACGTCATTGAACATGCAGAATAAGGAGAACTTGCTTAGAATCTGCTCCTTTTGGTTAAGAATAAATTAACATTTAGTTATTATAGTTAACTATTTGGTTAATACTAAAGAACAGTCTGATACCAAGAAATAGTTTGTAAACAGCGTCTTGATGATAATGCATATTTGTTCTGCCAATTTCCTGAGCTAACAAGTATCTCCTTCCATCCAAATAATGTCTGTTGTCATTTCTGGGTGATAACAAACTTTGAGTTAGATGTTAGATGTAAGTCACAGTAGATTAGGGAAATGTCAAGAGGAGAGATGCTACAGTACAGAAATTTTACATTTCAGAAAACTGGCCCTGATGTTTAGAAGCACTCAGTGTTGGCAACTATGGATTAAATCAATGTGACCCAGCAGTCTGCATGACCCAAAAAAACCCTGTTCATTGAGCAAAGAAAATAAGACTGGGATTCATCATCTGAAATAACATGTAGTCTCTACAACCACTAATAGCATGAATAAACAACAAGGATGTAGCAGAAGGCCATGGTAATGAAAGTGCAATTCATCTGAAGAAGCTTATATAATTAGATTACATTTATATAACCTCACTTCTTGCAAAATTTCAGTGATTCATATTCTTTTAAAATCTTTAATTTTAGAGGAACCCAGTGATGTAAAAAGTACTGATCGTCTATTTTACATCTGGGAGGCCAAAGAAAAACAAAGAACAGGGGCAACATTTAGACTGGCTCATGTATGTTTACTTCACTATCATAAGTACTTTGTCCACTGGTGCCTCTGGAAGCTGGATCTTCCAGTCATGTATAAATAGTGCTCTGAACTGCTGAGTGGCACACTCTTAAAGCTCGATGCGACAGCAGTTGCAAAAACCAGAGGTTTGTACTGACAGCAAGTGGTCTGACAATGGCCCTAAAGAGCTTGTCCGTGGTCACGCTGAGTTTGAAGCAGAACAGAAAGTTGTCATTGGATGCTTCCCAAGTCCTGCAGGTCAGGCAGGGAAAATCTGGGGAAAGTAGGATTTCTGAAAGTAATCCTTTAATGTAATGGTTGTTTAGACAACTCAGAGGAAAGCACAGTGCCCTTACCTAGCTTCAGAATATTCTATAGGAGCTTCTGGCAGATGTTTACAAACCCACTTTGCCCTGGCATTCCTTTTTCCCAAGAGCCATTTAGCTCCCTCTGCTCTCTGTGACTTTTTTTTTCTATTTAAGAGACCATGAGCTTCATTTTCAGTTCAAGTGAAGATGATTATAATTGATGTGAATTATGCAAAGCCTTTTGTTACATTTTCCATTCTGGCACATTCAAAGCCTTGGATCTGAACCACCACTCCGTATTGCTGTTCCAGGCCTGTATCTGCAGAGCAATCCCATTTCTAGTTTCAGAAATCTTTGTCTGGTTGATCATATTAGTAATTATGACTAACATGAATATAAGTCACTACATTTAAATTTGTGTCAGTGGATGAATACCATCAGATGAAACTGTCCTTTAGTAAGTCCTTTGCAATCCATAAATAACTCTGATGAGAGCATAACAAAGGCTCTTTGTGTTATTGCACAGTGGAGCCAAAAATGTTCTTGAAGCAAAGTTTGTTTTCAATGTAATTACATACAGCTCATACATAAAATAGCTTGTTGTGCTGAAGCCAAAAATGTAGTCCTTTAGATGCTATGAACATCCTCATCTATATAAACAATAGAAACAAATGTATGGCAAGATCATTTATGTTTCACAGGTTCTTTTTATTCTGTTTGATATATTACTTTTCTGAGGACAGAGTCCTGCAAGAATCTTACTGCTGGCACAAATATCTGCCTGTACAAACAGCCTTGAAGCACTGAGAGTTCAGTAAGTGAATTCAGGGCCGTTTTGCTATCTTTTGCAGTAGTGCCTGTTACTGATCCTGACTGAAGACTCAAAAATCTTCAGAAAATGTAGCAAATATATTTAAAAACACTGTAGAAACAGCTGAAAAGAAGTACCTAGGTTTTTTTTTTTTTATATTGTGAATCCTAAGATGCATTCAAACTTTCCAATCAAAGTTAGATGGTTTTAGATGATTTTACTTTAGGAAACTGAGTATGTTCTAAGCCATCTCTATCAGCTGAAGCGTCCTGTCAGCACGGTTCATTTTAAGACTCTTCCACAATTAAATAATCATTCCGAAGTTGGCATGATGAAAACAATTTTGGATCCCTCAAGTTTGGCAGTAGAACCAGGCAATACTCCCAACAAGGAAGCACCATAATTCAGCTAGGAAATTTTTTTCCATAGTCATTTGTCCTCACGTCCCTGCATCCTTCTGTTCCACAGCATACTGACTACAGAGCCAGTGCCAATAATATCCTAATTCTCCATTGAGTTCACTCATGTATTTCAGCATTTAATCTTTCTTTTTGAGAGCACTAGTGGAAAACAAATTATGATAATCCACACCACTGTCTCATTCCTCACTAGCATATGTTTCTCTCCCATTGCAACATCTGGGTTTGTATGGTTCCAGGAAGAATCACCTTTTACAGAAAAAATTGTTCCTGTACAGAAATTTATAGTCAGTAAAGAGCTGTTATAGTGACCCATTCCATCTTCATCATTACTCCTACTGAAAGGACAGAAGAGATGTGATGGCTATGCCACAGTGAGAGGCAGAATAGATCAAAGGACAGAGGCAGCTGGAATTCTTCATATAAATGCCACTTTTCTCTGCTGGGGACAGGACAAACCCCTGGAGGCCTTACATCAACATAGCCAAGATTTGTGCATAGCACAGTTCACTTTGCTAAGAAAGCATGAACAGATTCCACCACTGGAAAACTTTTCTTACTGTTATAAAAAAATCTCTTTCCATCTTAGTTTCTGAGGAGTTCTTTTTCCAAGAGGCAAAAGACAGTTCCAACCACGACACAATCTGCAGACAAGTAGTATGTAGCTAATATTCCCACCAAAAGAATCACATCATCAGAGAGTCATAGTACTTTGATTTTTCTCTTTTACTTTCTTGCACTACTCTGAGAAAGAAAAGTACTTTTACAAGTATGCTACTTTACTGTGACATAGCCTGGCACTTCACCATGGTGGAGCTAACGCTCAACCACCACCTCTGTCGGAGAAGCAGCTTGTAATAGAAAGCAGTGACTCTACAGGAGCTCTGCAATATATGATAGTAGTAGCTTTTCCCCCTTCACTGCCTCACTTGCATCTGTTCACACTTCATACTCTACTCACTCCACTGGTGGCAAGAACTGGGAGCAACAAAGGCAAGCCAAAACTTTCCCACACACAAAAATAGGTCACACTAGTCTTGCCCTAAATAACAATCTAAATAAACACAGCCTGAAAATCATAGGATCATTAAGGTTGGAAAAGACCCTTAAGATCATTGAGTCTGACTGTTAACTCAGCATTGCCAAGCTCACCATTAAACCATGTCCCTAAGTACCACATCTACACATCTTTCAAAGACCTCTAGGGATGATCACTCAGCCACCTCCCTGGGTAGCCTGTTCCAATGCTTGAGAGCCCTGTCAATGAAGAAACTTTTTCTTAATATCCATCTAAACTTCACATCACTGTGTTGTCATATCAACAATGACAACACAAAACTGTGACACAGGGTATAAAATAAATCCCTCACTGCCTCAGAGGTTTCTGGCTTTGATAAAAATCAACAAAATCCTAGAATACATATTTCAGTGGTATTCAAAGACAGAACCTAGAAAGGAACAAAGTAAAAGAATATATATTACCTAGGAATATCTGACCTAAAATTTAAAAACTGCCTGCTCATTAGCTTGCAGAAAGCTAAAACATAAATTCTAAAAAAAAAAAGGTGAATAAATACGTAAAATACAAGGTCCCTACCCATGATAGATAATATCATTACATGGAAAGTATAATTTTCCCTGTTCCATGGTAAGTAACATCACAAGGGAACAGATTACTTTACTGGCATGACTTAAATAAAGCTCATCATCAAAAAGAAGACTTGCTCCAAGGATTAGTAAACGTTTTAAATTTACTGTTAAATCTCTGGAAATAAAATAGTTAAAAGACTGCTTGTCTAAGCAGTTTCAAGCTAGCTTATAAGATGCAGTGACTTCTTCACATGAGCACCAGAGGAAAACATAAATCCAGCCACAAGGAATGTTCTGTGCTAAGGAAGGAAATTTCCCTATACACAAGTCAAATGGGTGTCATTAATAAAGGCTGGCAGATAAGGGATCCAGAAGAGAAGAACCTACAAAACAGCCTTCTAAAATTTAAAATTCCAGCAGAAAACAAAATTGAAAAACTAACCAAGTAGATTTTGACTCTTGAAACCTTAAACAATGGGGAGAGTTTACCAAAGCAGAACTACCTGCAGCAAATTTTAAGGTAATGCTGCACTTGGTCTCAACACACTGTAACCATCTATATATCTTTGTAAACTGGTAGCACACTGGCAATCTGGGTCCTAATTCTATCTTTAAGCACTATCTGCCTGTAGTTCAATAAAACATCAGAATCAAACAATGAAAAAAAATCAAATGCACTAGACACCTCATGGGAAAAATCGGAAAGCTGACCTGGAATTTCTGCTACGAAACATCACTCAAATATGTAGCATTTATTTAGACAATCCAGTGCTCTTTGAAGAGCAATCCTAGTAGAATTAAGCCCCTGTGTTTTACTTGGTTTCCTAACATAGGAAATACTCTGTATTCTGCCATAAAGAATATTCTGTAGATCTCCATCATCTAAGTTCTCAGTGGATGAGTCTTTGATCTGTGGGCAATTGCAGCACTTTGATGAAGTTGCTGGCACAACAATTATCTTCCATCCAGCCTATTTCAAGAAACAATTTGAAGGGACCCTGTTGCTCAGCAATGGCTAAAATAACAGCAAATCTGTCACACAAGGACTAAGCCACCAAGGGTGGGGCAACCACTGAACTGTAGGGTGCCATGAGATTTCCCCAAGTGTGGGAAATGGCTCAGATGAATGGGATTGATTTGAATGCGGAACAGTTTAGATGAGTGTGTGTAGGCATCCACACACAGGTGAACACATGTTTTTAACAAATATAGCAGTGAAGGGAATCTCTGCCGACACAGACAAACAAGTCAGCAAAAAAAAAAGCAAGATTCAGCCAGCAAAATAGTGGCAGGAACAGGACCATGACCAAAATCAAAGCAGATTTTGGGCTGTCTGTGCTGAAAACGGCTTGGAACTGTGAAAAGAGAAATTTGCTTCTGTTAATTGAGTTCAAATATACTCATTGAAATATGCTCAACCTCTCTAAAGTCCCTGAACTGCATCATAAAATACCTTGCTGCATCTTCATTTTCTTCTGCTAGTGGAAATAACCTGAAATATTCCCCTAACTGATGAAATACTCATGCCAAATTGGTGAAACAATACTTAGGCAGAAAATTTGGGAAGCTGTACAAGAAGTGGAACTAAAATCGTAAGATTATCTGGAATGTATCAGCAACTAGTTTAATTTCTGGGCTTTGGGTATATGGTTTTGGGTATATGTTTTCATATGGTATATGAAACATAAGCAATGTTTTCAACTACTTGATTTATAGAAGTTGCACAATGCTATGTCTCATGTCTGTACTTTACGTTTATGTAAAACCATTGAATAAAAATTAGGTTGTAATTCAGTTTTGGTTCAAGCAGCTCTTGCTGCCTTCTGCAGCAGCCAAATTGCTACCTCCAGCATGATATTTTCGTCTCACCTGCTCCTCCCTCACCTTGCCTACCAGAAAGCAAACTGAATGCACATCCTGACTATGTTAATGAGAACAGTAGAAGCTGTTACTGACTGGAATAACTACATTGGAAGAGAAACTATACCACATATATACCACAAATGAATTGCAGAATCTTCTTGATTTCCCTTAAAAAGCAAGCAAACACACAAACAAAACAACCAAACCAACCACAATTTAAAAAGAAGAAAGAAGTAATTCAGTGATTTAACAGATGTATTACACTGTATTTCAGAATATCTGTGCTGCTCCAAACACCACTTTGATGGAGGCCCAAAGCTACATATGTGCTGAATACTGGGATATTCTCAAAATATTACTTTCCTCTTTATTGTAATTGCAAAAGCTTACAGAAGTTTTAAACAATGCCCCTTCCACAAAGATGACTTCACATTGGCATCAAACTGTCTCATGGGAACTTGGAATTTTAACTAGAAATCAAAAACAACCCCTGTAATGAGCAGTGCCTGTTGCAAAATGGAAGAAAATGGAAGTAAAAAGCATGCAGAAAAGAGCTGATCAAAGATGAAGGCACAGAAACTATTGCTTTGATTTAAATGTTAGTGATTTTTGAAGGAAGAAGATGAGAAAATAAAATACCTTTACCTCTATGATGTATATACTCAGAAGTAAGTGGGAAGACAACTTGGAACTGTTAATACGTGATAGGGTCAACATTTCAATTCAATTTTTTTATACACCAAAAACATTTTAAGACAATTTACACCAAGAAAAATGTAGTAGGGAAAATTTTTTTTTTTTTTTTTTAATCCAAAAGTGTACTTAGATTTTAATTGGGGCACTCAAAAGGAGGCTGAGTGACAAATGATGGAGATAGTCCGCAAAGAAGAAAACAGTAACCAAATTAGGAAGAGGAGAAAAGCAGTGAAATTAGAACAGGAGGAAGGAGTGAAATAAACTATTTACCTCTTGCTGCAGCCTCCGAAAGCTTTTGTGTTCCACATCTCTTTCACATTTACTGTGACCTCCCCAAGGATCTCTGTGTTTCACAACTATAGAGATGAAGCGTTATGAAAACACATTTGCATCACAGAGTATCCATTTTTCAACCTTCATTTTTCTTAACTTGTTTCACACCTCCATCATTGACTACAGTCTGCTAAAATTATTTAGAGTGCTTTTCTGAGCCACCAATCTGTCTCCAACAAACCCATCACCACAGACTCCCACCCAGCAGTCTCCTGCTCCTTTACAACTTCACCTTCCATTTCGCCCCAGGCTGCAGCTGCTCTTGTTGATAGAGTTCAGAGGTGGTAAAATATATTCAGGTGTCTAAATTGGGGAAACTGCTTCTTTCATGGCAGTGGAAAATCTAATTCCAAAACAGTCCCTAGCCCATAGTTAGGCACCAATTAATTCCTCTTGGGCCCCAAAACCCTTTTGTCTTCTACACCGAAGGCTTAATAGCTCCCACTGCTTCTTTGCCCTTTGCAAGTCATAGTATTCCAGCAAAATAAGTTTGAAGCTGCTCAGTATTTCACAGGAAAAGTGTTTATATTATTCTAAAGATTCCAAAATTTTCATTTTCAAAATCAAATAAAAATATTTTCCTCCAATCTCTGAGAAAAGAAATAAAAAGAAATAAAAAGCAAAAAACCTATTTTCATTGCATTTCTATGTAATGTTACTGAAACATCTTCTATTTCCAGCTGAAAGAAATAATTTTAACAAAATTGAAAAAAGTCTTTGGGATTCTTTTCAAATATTTCTATATCAAATCATCCAGCTTTTCCTACAAACCCAACAGAGTGAATAGGCTGGGCCTCCCACCAAGGCCCTGGCATCAGGAGCAGAAATATGTCTTAAGTTGTTCCAAGTACAAAAGTCCAGCTCAATTGGTATGAAGAAGATATGCAATCAATCTGATGGGAACTACTTAGTAGACTGTAGGATTGCAAGTTAAATATAATTAAATGTAGGTGAAGAGCACATTTGCTATTGCCTTAAGAGAAATGCAGGGATTGGCATCCTGTGTGGAAGTCCAGCCAGAGAAACTGTTTTGAACACTGGGGGAAAAAACGGAAGGTAGAGATGCCATTTGGTCCTAAAAGAGATACAACAAAAGAAAACCGAATAAAGTTTTACTATTTTCTTTTCCTTTTTTTTTTTTTTTTAACTTTTATGCCAATTATGTAAGCAAATCAGAGGTTAGTGGGAGTTCAGTGTTAGCTGGTGGTTCCATCNACATTTCCCATCCCTTTAAATGTTTAAGCCAAGGTTGAACGGGACAACCTGGTCTACAGGAACCTGTCCTTGTCCACAGCAGAGGGAGGTTGGAACTGGATGGTCCTGAAGGTCTCTTTCAACCCAAACCATTATACAGTTATGTTATAAATTTATGTTTCCTCACAAGGTAAGGAAGACAATGGTTAATAAGGACTAGTTGATGTTCACCCTTGTATCCATTCCAGCTCAAATAAAAGTATAATGGTTCTTTAAAGAAAAAACAGTCAGTGGCATGGCAAATCATGGTATTCAAATAGCTACAAGTGGCTCTCAAACTGTAATCGGAATAGCAGCTCAGATTATCTGATTATCTTATATTCAAAGCCATTTGCTCTGAGAGAAGCTCAGATGGGGAAATAATAGCCAGGAAACATCAGTGTTCAGCAAACTGTCAAACAGTGTTATCTACACGACTCAGAGAACATTAAAGCTAGAAAGATGTCCAGGTACCTGTCCAAGCATGATGAAAAGACTGTGTGGCAAAAAAGTACATCCACTGTGACCCTTTTGGATCTTCTTTACCCAGTCATAAGAAACACCCTGAACTAGAGCAGTGCCTGGTGTGTGCATGATACTGACTCTTCCTCCAGCTTCAGCAAATGCAGCTGCTGGAAGACAACTTGCATTCCTGCCGTCATATCTTTTCACTGGTGCCTCTTTTGTTCACCAGCATCTTCTTCATTCTGATCTTCTTGTTACGCCTTCAGCTTATGTCTTAGTTGGCTAGATCACTCTTTTGGCAGCACTGGCAGAAGTCTAAAACAGGCAAAGTAAAACAATGCTTTTGAACAGCTCAATGCTCGTAAAAGCCAAATCTTGAAGTCACTGTGTCTGCTCTAACAACAATGATGTAAATGAAAGTCAAAGCAGAAACGGAAGACACATTTTCTAACTCAGCTTTTTTCCCCCTTTCCCTCTTTGTGTGTGCAACTCCTAATTTATCACTGAGGAGGCAGATTCAGGCTTTTACCACAAAAGTAATAACATCAACTCCAGCTACTTCTTCATCCAAAAAGAACAGTTACTACCATTTTTCATACCGCCTAAAAGGCTCCCAAATACAACAGTTTCCATTATTATAAAATACAAAACAAAATTAACAGCCACTACTGCAGCTATGGAGAAGGGAATTTAGAAATGTGATTAAAATCTCCCTCAACTGCTTTCCCTGCTTTTTTTCTTTTCTGTGTGGCTAATAAAGGTTTAAACTTGTGGTTTGTTTTTTTTTTTTACATGTGGGTGCTTGTTGACAGACATTTGGGTGTCTCTGAATGGTCAAACTTTAATTACTTAGTATGTGCAGTGGGTCATATAAATAAATACCTTTTACCCTCCTGACTCATTTGTTCCAGTAAAACAGGCCTAAAGTTTCTAATTTATACAGGATGCCACTATGATGTCTCCATCCCTCAGAGAGGACTCTATAAACACTGTGCCATTGTTTCTTCCTTATTTTCTTCATCCTAGCACTCTTCCTCTCACAGCTTAGCCACCATTCCCTGGGTTACCCCCCTGTTCTTACTGCTTTAGGAGCCTCAACCATGTCTGCTCTCCCCAGGCAAGAAGCTGCTCCAATCCTGACATCCGTGACTGAAGTGAAAAGAAGTCCTTTATGCTAAAACTCAAGAGTCTTTACTTTTGATTATATAAATCTGAGACAACATGAAATGAGGCCCGAGGGCCTTTTCATAGTTCGAGTTGTTAATATTTTTGCCTTCAAAAATCCGGTTTACAACTAAGGTATATAATTTGTTACACTGCAGCTCTACCTCTCCCTTTTGGCCTCAGCAGCCACTGCAGCATCTCCAGTCCTATTCACAGCAACCCTCTACACTGTCTGTTGAGCAGACACTTTCCTTGGAAAGCCTCTCTATACATGCCAGGCTTCCAGGCACCCATGCTCTCAATTTATTATTCCCTATCACAGATTCCAGCCAAATATTGAGTCAAAGCACTTCACCTAGTATTGAAACGGCAGCAGGTAAGTAAGTCAGGTGTAGTAGTTTACCTAACAAGACTGAGAAATCTCTGTTTTGGACACATCAGGAAAGAGATGGCAGGGGCTTCTGGCGAGTTATCTGGTGAGGAGCAAGTTATCTGCACTAGATTATGTTCTGTGAGAATGGATGTTCTGCCTGATCTGTTGAGACGCTTTCCATAGTTCCTGATCCTGCAATAAAAGTAGCGATATCCCAGTTCCGTGCAAGCAGCCACTTAAAAGCTATGGTCAAATTGCACTAGAGCTAAGCTCTTGTTAGTTGTTTAACAAAAGAAGTATGTTGCCACCACCTATGGTCCTGTTGCAGGTTGCTTTTTGAATATCACACTTTTCCCAGATCGCTTCCCCTGCTTTGTAGTGCCCTCTATGACTGCAAACATGCCAAGAGAAATAGCAGGAATACTTGCCATACCACTGGAATGGATGATATTACTTTCAGATCACTGAATTAATTCAGAGTAGTAAAGGTAAGCATGTAATTTCTGTAAAATATTAGTGCAGTAACAATGAAGATTTGAGAGGCTGTGGAGACTCACACTTGAATAGATATAATAAGGAATTACAAATTGACTACACTGAAGGTAAATTTTCAATGAGGGAAATGGCATTGAAGTTTCTGAAGCTGCACAAACTAAAAATAGAGGTCCTTCAGTAGAAAATCATTTTCACAGCCATATAAAATAGATTTGGTAGTATTAAGATTACTCAGGAAAATTCCAAATGCAATTTGTGACACTAAAATGAAGGATGCTAAACAAAAGCACCAAATGGGGATGATGAGATCACCAGGGAAACATTAGTTCCCAGAAAGAAATTATCAGTATCTCACTGGAGCAAAGATAAACAAAAGATGAGGTGATAGAAATTCTTGATTCTAGATGTTAAACTCCCCTGACATATCCAATAAAACAAGAATACAATGCAGTTGACTTGAATTAGAACTGGTTCTTCAGTTGGTCCATTTCTGCCATCAGATGGATTCAAAACTTTGACTGAAAACTTTCAAAATACAAAATAGATTAAAGTCCATAAAGTCATATAGAAAACAGGAGGCCACTACAAAAAATACCGCTGTTAATTACAGAGGAACCAGTGATATTTTAAATAAGCAGAAACAGAGTGATTACTGCAATGCATAAATGACTATTCTGTGTTGGTAAACAAATCAAGCAAAATAAACAGGGCCACCTTTCCGTATTCAACAAATAGAAAATTACATAATCATAAAAAACCAAAGTCTGTACTGCTAAACAGGATCCTGTAAACAGTGTAAAGGGAAAGTAACAGAATGTAACAGCTACTGATAGTATCAGTCAACAATATTTTTAAAAACTATGTTTTTCTCCAACTATATTTGTCCAATAAAAGACATATCTCACTCATTTTAATCATTGTTAGTCTCATTTTTTAATAGCTATTGTTATAACAACTTTAATATCTCTGAAAGGAATAAACATACAGAATATAGCTTTGATACAATTAAACATAAAAGATTTGCTATGGTATGATGACAAGAACTTACGAACCGGAACTTCAATTAACACTCTGAATTCTTTACATCTTGCATCAACAGCAAAGGATGCTAAGATGTGTTTGTCATATGATGTAATTCTAGAAATAAAGACTGGCTGGAAAAGGTGTCAGCTGGTAATTAATGACAGGCACATGACAAATCTTTAATAAAAGCTATTCCTATGAATGACCAGTTTCCCTGCAAAAGGAAATAAGACCACAGTCATAAAGCAAATATACAATATCGTAATAAAAATTGGGGTTTTATGTAATTCTTTTATGTATGATATATCATGTTAAAATACGTATGCTATATTACATTAAAAGCAAACTGGTGACTGTTAGGATGTATAATAGCTTATACAGTCATCAGGTTTCATTTCAGTAATGTCAGGTATGGAGCAAATCTACTGAACAGATGCTGAAAGTAAGGCTTGGTAATATGAGATGCAGAGCCTGAGCTTGCAACACTGAAATGCTGGTCTTGCACCCCACTGCTGGGTGTCTGAGAAAACAAGGCTTACACAATCACCAGCCATTACTCTGTGTCCCTGCCACTCCACACCTAATAATACTTGAATGTGCTGGCCAATTCTGTCACTTGAATTGCAAAATAATGCATACTGGGTGAGTCTAAGTGCTGAAGAATCCAAAGATAAATTAATTTTAACAATTTGAGTTACAAAATTATTTGGATTGGATTAGACCTCAAGCGGTCATCTGGTTCAACTGATGAAGTGCCAACGGGTAAATGCATTTCTTCTAAGTTTCAAAAAAAAAAAAAAGCCATTACCATAAATATTTTTATGCACAGCTTATGCTGTGTATCAGCTGACTGACCAACTAAGACACACGTACCTGTATTAACATAGCTCTAGGTGAGTCATACCACATAGTTATGCTTACCCAGATGGGGTGGCACCCTGGGGAGTGCTGTGTGAGTTAGGACATTGAATTGAGGATATAGAACATAAATCTGTAAGAAAATAGCTTTGAACATTCTATTGCTCATAGAACTAAATTGTTTGCCTGAGGCATAAATGTAAGAACTGAAAATAGTAAGACTTATTAAATGGGCTAGAGAACAGTAGCATAACATGTGATATAGGTAACCTTCTAATTTCTGTTTAAAAGGCCGCGTTTCATTTACTTTATAAAGCAATGATATGGACATTGTTTCTGTTCTGAAAGGCTCACAATCAGAAGGTGAATTTCTGTGCAGAGTTTGAGATACTGCTTGAGGAGGAAAATATTTCTTTCTAAAAAAACCCCTTCTTCTTCTTTGCAAGGTTGGTTTTCTTTCAGACCATGTATTCACCAGCAATTACATGAAAGTAATAGAGCCAAAGAAACAACCACCCTCTACAAATGCTGAACATTATTCAAAATGTTGATCAAGACTCCTCTCCTCCCTTTACCACTTGCATTTAAATCACAAATTATAGCTCTATGTGATCTCTCTCAGACTTCACTACTCTTCAAAATCTGATCATCTGAATTTAAGGAGGGACTTTATCCATCTGTTGGGAAGCATAGAGGCTCCTCAGTAGAAGATCTGTACTTCTTTTTAGCAGGACTATTCTGCTTTCCTCAATGCAGGCAGTGGGATCACATGGCAATTTATCTGAAGATGGAATCAAATGAAGATACCATCTGTTTCTCCTGTACTGTGTAACTGGATCAGACTCAAGTATGCAGCATCTGCGGTTGTAGCTATCTCTATAGACAGCAGCTGATGCTATTTAGTACTTCTCCAGAAAAGTTTAATCAGGATGAGAACTTCTTTGGTAAGTTAAGGTAAATGTCAGGCCTTCTACTGCTGCATAGAGGAGAATACCTTAGATAGGTGTTCAAGATGTAGGTGTCCTTCTTGGCATGCTTTGATATGAACACTCGGGAGGAAGTCTTGCCTGCACCATCAGCAGCAGCATTACTGTGACCTTTCCCTCCATAAGATGAGTTTGTGCGGTTGTGTGGAGTGTTCCCACAGTAGTCTGGAGAATTCTGTTGCAAGAGTTTCTCACTCATGTGTATTTCTTTACCCAGCAGGTTGTCCTCTGTCTTGAACTGTCTCTAATCTCACTGGATCCCAAAATATCTGGAACACATATCTGCCAAACTATTATGGCTAACAGCAGCTATTTCTGCTCAAAAGCTGGTAAGGTTTAAACTTTACTCTAACCTGCTGACTTGTGCTTTACAAGGAAACAGAATTTCCAAATGCCTAGGAAAATATCTGTTCTTAGTAAATATCATAGAAGCCTAGTATTTTTTATATTCCAAAGTCTGTCAGTATTCGTGTTTACTTTCTGTTTTAGCTTCTGCCTCAACTCTGCCTCTATTTTAGCATACTCTGTTGCTCCTGTGGTAACCAAACACAAATTTTCTATGATGTTCCTCCTCAAAGGCTTTAAGTATGTCTATACTGCAGTCAGAGCTGTGACTGATCCCTGCACAAACATATAAAAGGCAGCTTTAACAGAAGCACGTTGCATATTTAGAAGAGTACAGCTAGAATAGCAGGGACATTACATACAGGCTGGAGATACTTCAGTTTCTGTGGAGAGGCTAGAAGGTGACTTAAAAGGCATTGGACATCCTTGGTGAGCAAATAATAAAGAAGATCACTAATTATTCATGGTCTTCCCTTACCTGTATGAAAGCTGGGTAGAATGCTACACATCATAATATCTTGATGAAAAAAAAGGGTTCTTGTAAATATAAGTCACATTTTATAATTGATACTGCCTAGAATTGTAAGCAAAATAAAGAAAGCAATAAAGATGAATGGAACAGGAAAAGACAAATTCCCTCTCATTTCCTGATTGACATAAAATTCCTTATCTGGTAAGACAGCTTTGAAATCACAAATATTGCAAACAAATCCTGATGCTTTTTTGGACCAGTACAGATTTTTAAAATCTTAATACATTAAATTTACCAGGTTTGAGCTAAGACCTCTTGAGTATTGGCTAGAAATGTCACACTTACCCCTCAGTCATTGAGTAATTGACCAATTTAGGTCCATTACTCAATATATTCTGCCCTTTTAAAGTATTTAGAAATTTTACAATCCAAACTGTGACCTGAGGACAGCATTGGCTGCGCTCACAATAGTCTGTTGGGATCATCCCAGCCAATATATAGTGCAATGGCTTGAACCCCTGCATAGGTCAGATGGCCTGGAAATGTACTGGAAATACAAGTGACTCATCAGTGCTCATTTTTCCTCCCCCACATCAAAGAAAAAACAGCTTAAACATTTATGGGATATGCCAGGGATTACACATGAGAAAGATAAGAGGCTGCAGTGGGTTGATCTTGGCTGCCAGGTGGCCACCAAAGCTGCTCTTACACTCTCCCTCCTCACCTTGATGCAGGGGAAGAAAATACGATGAAAGACTTGTGGGACAAGGCACAGACAGGGTACAGATGGTAACACTTACACGTTACCATCACAGATAAAACAGACCAACTTGGGGAGATTAATTTATTGCCAATCAGATGACAGCAGGATAATAAGAAATAAGAACAAAACTAAAATCACCTTCCCCTCACCCCTCCTTAATATTGGGCTCAGCTCCGCTCTGATTTTTTCTACCTCTTTCCCTTCAGCAGCACAGGGGAACACAGAACGGGTCTGCAGTCAGTTCAACGCATATTGCTTTGCCACTTCTTCCTCCTCACACTCTTCCCCTGCCCCAGTGTGGTGGTCCCTTCCCATGGGAGAGAGTTCTTCATGAACTTCTCTAACATGAACCATTCCCAAAGGCTACAGGTCTTGAACTGCCCCAGTGTGGTTCCCTCTCACTGGGTGAAGTACTTCAGGAATCACTGGGCTCTTCATGGGGTCACAAGTCCTGTCAGGAAACCTGTTCCAGTGTGGACTCCTCTGCCCATGGGTCCATAGGTTCAGCCAGAACCCGCTCCACTGTGGGCTTCCCATGTGGGTTACAGCCTCTTTCAGGCATCTACCTGCTCCAGTGTGGGACCCTCCACAGGAGGCAGGTNAATATTGGGCTCAGCTCCGCTCTGATTTTTTCTACCTCTTTCCCTTCAGCAGCACAGGGGAACACAGAACGGGTCTGCAGTCAGTTCAACGCATATTGCTTTGCCACTTCTTCCTCCTCACACTCTTCCCCTGCTCCAGTGTGGTGGTCCCTTCCCATGGGAGAGAGTTCTTCATGAACTTCTCTAACATGAACCATTCCCAAAGGCTACAGGTCTTGAACTGCCCCAGTGTGGTTCCCTCTCACTGGGTGAAGTACTTCAGGAATCACTGGGCTCTTCATGGGGTCACAAGTCCTGTCAGGAAACCTGTTCCAGTGTGGACTCCTCTGCCCATGGGTCCATAGGTTCAGCCAGAACCCGCTCCACTGTGGGCTTCCCATGTGGGTTACAGCCTCTTTCAGGCATCTACCTGCTCCAGTGTGGGACCCTCCACAGGAGGCAGGTGATGTCTGATCCACAGTGGACCTCCATGGGATACAGGGGGACAGTCTGTCTCACCGTGGCCATCACCACAGGCTGCAGGGGAATCTCTGCTCCAATGCCTGGAGTACCTCCTGCGCTTTCTTCTTCACCGGCCTTGGTGTCTGCAGAGCTTTTTCTTTTGTAGCTTCTCGCTCCTCTCTTGGGTTGCTGTTGCTATTGCATAGTTTTATCCCCCTTCTTGAATACGTTATCCCAGAGGTGCTGCCACCATCTCTGACAGGCTCAGCCTTGGCCACGGGCAGGTCCATCTCAGAGCCACCTGGCACTTGCTCCATCAGACACAGGGGAAGCTTCTGACTGAGGCCAACCCCTGCAGCGCTCCCACTACCAAACCCCACATAAACCCAGTACAGAGGCCAAAAGCTAAGTGGTCTTGATTGCACTCTTTTAATCCAAAAGACATTCCAGAATTCTTCAGATAAATCTTTTTCCATACATTCAAATTATTTTAGCACAGGCCTGATATGATCTTGCAGATGGAGAGATTGATCTCTCTATCAGTGCATCAGGGATGGAGATGACACCTTGAAAACATCTGAACTGTTCTCTTGTCATACGTTCCACTGATTAATGAAAAAGTGGACTGTATTAACTGCCATAGGAGCTATAATTTCCTTTTTTAAGATTTGTGTAAGTATTTTATCTGTTGCAACTTGATGGTTGTTCTGTGGTTTGTGGATGGTTGTTCTGTGGTTTNATCTACCTGCTCCAGTGTGGGACCCTCCACAGGAGGCAGGTGATGTCTGATCCACAGTGGACCTCCATGGGATACAGGGGGACAGTCTGTCTCACCGTGGTCATCACCACAGGCTGCAGGGGAATCTCTGCTCCAATGCCTGGAGTACCTCCTGCGCTTTCTTCTTCACCGGCCTTGGTGTCTGCAGAGCTTTTTCTTTTGTATCTTCTCACTCCTCTCTTGGGTTGCTGTTGCTATTGCATAGTTTTATCCCCCTTCTTGAATACGTTATCCCAGAGGTGCTGCCACCATCTCTGACAGGCTCAGCCTTGGCCACGGGCAGGTCCATCTCAGAGCCACCTGGCACTTGCTCCATCAGACACAGGGGAAGCTTCTGACTGAGGCCAACCCCTGCAGCGCTCCCACTACCAAACCCCACATAAACCCAGTACAGAGGCCAAAAGCTAAGTGGTCTTGATTGCACTCTTTTAATCCAAAAGACATTCCAGAATTCTTCAGATAAATCTTTTTCCATACATTCAAATTATTTTAGCACAGGCCTGATATGATCTTGCAGATGGAGAGATTGATCTCTCTATCAGTGCATCAGGGATGGAGATGACACCTTGAAAACATCTGAACTGTTCTCTTGTCATACGTTCCACTGATTAATGAAAAAGTGGACTGTATTAACTGCCATAGGAGCTATAATTTCCTTTTTTAAGATTTGTGTAAGTATTTTATCTGTTGCAACTTGATGGTTGTTCTGTGGTTTGTGGATGGTTGTTCTGTGGTTTGTGTAAGGTTACCCTTCCTAGTTCCAAATGTTCTTGATTGAGTTGAATTGTCGATGTGGCTAAACATATTGCTTCCTCTTTCCTTTAGTAATCTCTTTAAAGGCTTCACTACCATCTTGATGTTGCTGCAGAGATCAATACACTGTGTTCAGAGCCAAGAAGGCATGTTCTTCATAGAGAAATATTTTGACATTCCTCAGGAATGACTTATGACTGGAGTTTTTCACTCTTGTCTTCGAAGAAAAAAAGACTTTTGGAAAACTTTTTGATAACATTATCTTTTTTTAATAATGAGATATTAAGCATAACAAAAAGTATTTTTTTTAATGCCAGAAATATTTTTTGAATTTTTACACTTAAGACAAAAGAAAATTTTTCAAAGACAATTTTATGTTTATCAAAGCTCCAAACTGTTCCTTCTGTCATCTGGATAATTTTCCGTATAACCATGTACTTGCATAGACGACATAAGAATAATGTTTCTGTTAAACAAACAAGTTGACAAATTGCTTTGTAAACCACTAAAAGAGCAAGAACCACCACTCCCAAATCATTCAGCTTCCAAGAAGGTAGTGTTCCAATTGTCTCACTTGCTGAAAAATGTTTTCTATCTACCACAAAGACTACTGATAACTTTAATGCAATTTAGTAAAATTCTTATTACTTAGAGTAAAAACTAGTTAAATTGCATGTTTAAGTTGGAAACTTTGGGTTTTGCATCATCTGATCTTACAAAGAAGGATTTTTGAGTATTATCAACATATTAAGTTAATTTTGCCTTTTATTTGAACAGATAAACTTGCCAGTGTACTTATTTTTTGACTAGAAGGGAGAAGATTAACTTTTATGAACCATTCTTTTAAAGGAACGGAATTGATTTTTACTTAAACTACTGTGCCCTCTCAGCAGTAAGTAAGAGATTACATATTCAGTTTATCACATATTTGTAAAGCTTACCATACAGTAATAACTCCACGTGTTCTACAACTGCAATAATACTGGTTGCAGAAGGTTCTTCAGTTTAGAGCCAGCATAAATACCCAAAATATACAGTTCTCCTCCATGAAATGCATGGGCTATCACATGCACTGTAGCTATACTGGCTCTGCTGTACAATGCAATTCCTTGTCCTTGGAAACTACCTGAAATCTCTTCTATCAAAGCTGTTAAGGATAGGCACTCACAGAATTTCAAGTGCAGATACAACTGTTACTGGAAAGTATGCTTTTGGGTGGGTGTTTAATTGCTACCAAGACATCACAAAGCCAACAGTGTTTGTATGCAGCCAGCTCCTTGTCACACTTCACACAAACAGGATCATAGAAACATTATTAAAACTTTTGTCAAATAAAAAAAGGATTCCAACTAACAACAATTAGACGTTTGGCTTGCCCACACTAAAATTTGAATCATACTATCAATAAAAACTATTAAAAATGCTTGTCCAGCATAGATATATTAAGCATAATACCTAACAGCAATTTCAGGACACCTAAAACTAGTCCTGGTGCTACAGCACTTTGAAGTACACTATTGAATTACCTGTCCCTTTCATGTCAATTGCCAAAAGAAATTACGTTAACTGAGTTAACTGGTTAACTGAGACTCTACAGTCTTGAATTCGGGCAGAAATCACTCTGCTGTAGCAGGTGTTTGGAATTGATCAAACCCTAAACCAGGCTTCCCAGATGAGGCCTGGTTTCTCATGAACATTTTGTACTTAAAGCTACTTTAATCTGAGGTGTTCAAGGATTCAGATCCAGATGGGTATAATTTCAGTTCAGCCTGCAGCATGCTGCAGAAATCCCAGACTAGGTGATAGAATGCTTGTATAAACACTTAAAGGAATATTTCTATTCCTGCTCATAACATCAGCAGGTAAAAGACAATTTAGGCAGAAACTTGGCAATGGTTCAGGTTATTCACACCTTTTACACCCAGCAATTACTAATCTATCTTATACATGTGCAAGTAAATGTATATGTGCAGTTCCATAAGATTTCATCCAATCGCCAGCTTGGTTCTGCATATATTATGTGTGGATCTGCTTAGGCAGGTCACCTTTTCTGCCAGATTTGGATTCTATAGTTTCCCTGTTCTCCCAACACCGGCCTGAACTGAGATCACACTGATAGAACTAGCAAATAGAGTCTCAGGGAGATGATACTGCTAGGCAGAAAAAGCAGAAAACTCCTGGAAATTTGCAAACCTACTCTTTGCTGGACTACTAGTTCAAGATCTTATTAAATATCACTACTTGGAGACTGCCCAGGGATAGCAATGACTCAAAGTACTTCCTACCTTAAAAGTTCTGGCACTTGACCGACTTCTGACAAAGAAATAGGACATCAGTTGATATCCTAACCTTACATTTCAGCTCACAAGCAACAGGACTCTTGCGGTTCTCAGAAAGCTTTGGCTCCATAAATGTAATAATCCAGCTTGTTGCTACTTCCAACACCCCTCTTGGTAAGGTAACCAGGCCTCTCAGGCATGTAGCTTCCACAATAGTGGCAAGATCCTCACGTGCTGAAGTGCCATGCCCTCAGCAGCAGCATGGCGGCAGTTCCCTTCTCTCCAGAAAGCTCTGGGTTTTTTTCAGAGACACTCCCCAGTAGTTGTTTCAGTTGCTGCAAACTTGTCATCTTTTTAAGGCATGTGAATCAACAACTCAAGTGGATTGAGTGCTACATAACCCACTTCTTTTTAGTGATGGAGGGTCCAGTACACCCCACCACAAACAGAAGGCAATATAGGCCTTTTAAAATGCAATTAAAATTTTTTGCTGGTTTATTCAGGAACTACCAGTGATGTACTTTCTTTAACCACCCGTAAAACAATTCACTAACATCTGAAAAGACTACTCCATATTCTTATGAAGGAAGAGTTACAGATGTCCCCCAATACAGAACCTACTATGAATGCTACTCAGTACTTACTGATAATGTAATTTTAAAAAGTTGTTATTTCCTTGCACATTTTTCTGTAAGGGTACAGTTTTAGCAAAGTATGGCAGCTATTGAGAGCTGATGGTATGGCTTTCCTGTGCCTGAAAAGAGGCCATTAACACACTTGATTGTAGCCAAGTTATTCCAGACTAGTTTTACCTAATTTAACCTAAATTAGTAAATTTACATTTACCTAATTCTGGCTTTAAATCATACCAGTCTGCCCCTCTGCAGTCTGAGAACTTCTGCAGTCAGAAGACCTCAGCCTCTACACTAATGTACCTGCAATACCAAGACTCTCATCCTTTGCCTGATGAAAAATATTTGATCCATGTTAAATTTTCTTAAGCCTGGAGTTATATGAAAAGATATATATTACTACACCTTCACTGTATTTTCTTTCACACATTAAAAAGACAAAACTGGCCCGCTGCTTACATTCATCTACAAAAAATTTGTTTAACAGAATAACAAAATCACAGAGTAGTTAGGGTTGGAAGGGACTTCTGGAGATCATCTAGGCCAACCCTCCTATCAAGGCAGGGTCACCTACAGCAGCTGACAAGCAACACATCCTGGTGGGTTTTGAATGTTTCCATAATGAGAGACTCCGTGAATACTCTGAGTACTCAACAGAAAGATACTGTACTTCCTCCACCAATGTATTCTTTGCTTGCTTGCTTTGACACTTCTGCATGGGGTGTAATCAAATCTTTTTCACATCATTTCACAGGTGCTTTGATCTGATATCTACATTTACAGTAGTAGGAAAGAATGCTGCAATCCAAGATGTACAAAATACATCACCTTAAGAACAGAGATATGGTACATCTTCGGGATGCTGAGCCATAATTCCTTCAATTTTTGTAACAGCTGGGACTTTCAGATGTAACCTCCATTCTTCTGCACACATGAGGTTGCTTGGTTAATGTCCAGAGAATGTATGGACTGCCAGAGGCCCTTCTCAAATACTTCAGCCTCCAAACACAGGATGCTAGTCAATACAATAACTTTAGAAAAAGGTTGTGACTCACTCTGGCTTTCCTGGTAAATTCTAATGAAAAATTTAAAATTCCTTGGTGCTTCCTCTAATTTGGAGCAGGACAACAGTATCACCAATGGGCTGTATTTGGTCTAGCTGAGATGAAGTCAATTTTCCTTATAGCAGCCCTCACAGTGCTGTTCTTTGCCCTGGTGGCTACAGAGGTGTTGATAACACACCAGTGTTTGGCTACTGCTGGACAGCACCAGCATTGCCTCCCCAACATTCTGCTCCCCCACCAGTAGGCTGCGGGTGAGCAAGGCCTTGGGAGGGGACACAAATAGGCCAGCTGATCCAAACAGATCAAAGGGATATTCCAAACCATATGATATATAAATATCATAAAACATAAAAGACGTAAGAGCTAGGAAAAGGAGGAATAAGGAGGAGACATTTGTGATTTACATTTGCCTTATAGAGCAATGGCTACATGTGCTGAAATCCTGCTTCCCAGGAAGTGGCCTGACATTGCTTGCTGATGTGATGTAGCGAATAAAACCTTTGTCTTTTTCCTTGGCCTATGTGCATGCAATCTTTCCCTTTTGCTTTAGTAAAATACACTCAACCCATGAGTTGTCTTCCGTCTTATTATCTGCCTCCCGTCCAGTTGAGGAGGGGGTGTGATAAAGTGGCTTAATGGGCACCTGGCATCCAGCCAAGGTCAAGACACCACAGTTTTTTTTGGCTCCCAATATGGGGTGAGATAATGGCAGTTTTATATCATGCATGCTATCATTATAGTGGTTATTGAGCAGCAAGCTCCCCTGCAGGGCACTAAGTTTGTCAGCTGCTTATCTCTTTGTTTTGCCAAGTTTGGGAACACGTTATTACAAACAATGACTCCTTCCCTCTTACATTGATGGCTTTGCCATGCTGGAGGAGCTATCTTGTGGAGAAGATGAGGGAATTTCCTTCCTTTCTCTACCCAGGATTGATGTGGATGGTTTTATTATACAGGCTCCTGCAGTCCTTGTTCATCCCTACAGTGAGCTGTTTAATACTAATAATTAATACCGCTAGCATGTTATGGGATTTGTGTAATCTGGTGTTGTCCTGATGTAAGGGAAAACAGAAGATGCAACAGTTATATGTGCTGAAGCCCTGCTTCCCAGGAAATGGCCAGACATCAGTTGCTGCTGGTAAGTAGAGAATAAAATCTTGGTCTTTTTCCTTAGCTTGCATGCAACCTTTTGCTTTTGTTTCAGCAAACTACCTTATCTCAATCTACTGGTTGTTTTCCGTCTTGCTTTTCTCCTTTTTCAGGGAAAAGCTGAAAAGGGGGACTGATAAAGCGGCATCCGGCAAGGTCAGCGCACCATATGGGTCAATGTATACTGTCCACCAATCTTGTTTTTAACGTGGGTATTTTGGGTTTGTTCTAGTAAGAAGTATTTGTGTTCATTTGTTCATGAGGAGAAAAGGGATATCCCAAAGGGCACCAGGAAAGAGCTTCCCTTGCGGGAATCACAGGGGATTGGTCATTCCTTTCAGACAAGCTTGTGAAAATTGTCTGTCCAACCTCACTGAAATCTTTGTGCTTTGCAATAAAATTGGCACCCTGGGAAAGCACTGTAGGCACTGAAAATTACCAAGAAGAACTGGCCAGTGTGAGCACAAAAGGCCAGGTCTTAGTGCAGCTTCCTTCAGTTTTAAAGTACGCAATTGCCTCACCTATTTCGGAACATGCCCTTGTCGCTAGGACTCGTCACAGAAGCTGCACTCTTTTGCACGCTAACCAGGAGCGCAAACTTCTGCTGCACGGCGTGCCGCTAGCCACTCCTGACAACTAATCTAAGTATTTTGCTTCAAGCCC
>VYXC01012855.1:269235-317104 GCA_013397175.1 Platysteira castanea
CCTGAGCGGCACCCATCCCCGGGCGGAGGCGCTGCCCACGAGCCCGTTGCGCGCCAAGGGCAGCCCGGCCCGGAGGCCGCAGCGCGGCCCGGAGGCGGCAGGTGCGGCCGAGGAGATCGAAGTGCTGGAGCTGGGGAAGGAGGACGTGGCCGCCGCGCTGTCGCTGCCGCCCTCGCCGCCGCGGGCGGGCGAGCTGGGCGCTCCCGAAGCGGAGCCCGCGGGGGAGGAGTGCAGCTGGGCCGGCCTCTTCTCCTTCCAAGACTTGCGGGCCGTGCACCAGCAGCTGTGCTCGGTGAACTCGGAGCTGGAGCCCTACCTGCCTGCCTTCCCCGAGGAGCCGTCGGGCATGTGGACGGTGCTCTTCGGAGCGCCGGAACTGTCCGAGCAGGAGATGGACGCTCTCTGCTACAAGCTGCAAGTTTACTTGGTTCACAGCTTGGATACCTGTGGCTGGAAGATCCTTTCGCAGGTACTCTTCACTGAGACCGACGACCCCGAAGAGTATTACGAGAGCCTGAGTGAGTTGCGACAGAAGGGGTACGAGGAGGTGCTCCAGAGGGCCCGCAGGCGCATCCAGGAGGTGAGGCTACTGCGTGGTCCAGATGCCCTCACTTAGTGTCGCATTTAGTTTAATCTGTGACATCTTTTTTATTCGTTCTTCTCCTTGTTCTTGCTGTCCTTTTGCTTAGTGAGAAAATTAGGCTTAACCTTTCCAAGGTATCTAGGGCTAGGATTTAAGGAGGTGCAGATTTCCCTACTCATCTGAGTGTGGCTCAGTACTTTTTTCTGTGCAATCAGATGCAGATGTTTGTGAATAAATATTCGATGGATTTGGCAAGGTTTTGCTTCCATATTTTTGTTCTTGCATTGCCTTGCACCAGGATATGTTGGGGTCTGAATTTTTTCTGTTAAATGAGAGCAGCAACATGTGGTGTTTATTTTGACAGTACAGTTTAGGCATTTGAGACCAAAAAATTCGAGGTTCATATAGACTCTGGGTGCTGAATCTGGTATTTATATAGCGAGATTGTGTTTTCCAGTGGAGTTGGAATAAGTAGAGCTTTTGTTCAGCTGAGAAGTTCCTAGAGTTGGGATTTAAAAAAAAAAAAAGCAAGCTGTCTGGTCCTAGTGGGTATTTGCTGTGTTGTTCTTGGTATTGTCTGTCAAGACTTGGATGTTTCAGGACACTTCATATCTTTTCTTACACCATATACAGTTTTAGACAGAGTGGTTGAGGCTGTCCATCTAACTAACTTCTAGCATCAGTGTATGAGATTTTTACACCTTCTCGGTCTCCATGGGCTGAGTTGTATGAGGACCCAGATTTCCCCAGTGTAAAATGAGAATTCTACACTTGTTTTTGTGCTTCAGTGGCCTTGGTCCACAATGTACCTGGATCTGTCAAGGTGTGACTATGAGAATGAATCCGGTTACCCTATTCTTTATTTTTGCTAACATCATCTTAATTCTGTTGTGATATAGGTCAAGTTTGGCTGCTTCAGCTACCACGTATATCCTGCCAATATTCTTTTCAAAAATGTGTGGTAGTGATTCTTTTTTCCTTGATGGAGTGTGAGCATATCTTCTTGCTCTCTGATGGCATAGTTTTGAGTCTGTAGAATTCAGACCAAGCCTTTTATTGGTGACTGCAGTTACAGAGTATGAGAAAATTGTAGTATCAATGATGTAATCACGGTAAGAACATCCAAGTATAGCATTGCCAGGTAAAAGTTTATTTACGAGCTGTTGTGTTAGGGTATGTAATTTTGATTTCTTTTCGTATCTATTTAAAGGACTTAATTAAATCTTGCTGTGTGATGTACAATTGTAATTAGTCTGATAAGATTCAGCAGTAGTTTTAGTCCACGAAATATGAAAACATACCATTTTTCACTGTTTTTTTGGACTGCATGAATGCTTGGGAATGCATGCTTAGGTTAGATTTAGCCTTCAATTCAGCCGTTGTTACAAGGAGCTGTGCAGGATAGGAGAAGTTCCTGTTAAACATGTGGAATTTGGGAACTGGATACCTAACTCGAGGGATGTGTTGTTTTTGAGGAAACACTAGGTAGGAATTACTGAGCAAGAACTATTTGTTTCTTGGAGAAGCTCAATTTCTATTTTGTTAGTACCAGTACTATTGGCAAAAAATAAATTGGTTCTCTAAGCTACATCATTTTATTCTCTGTTAATGTTCTGAACTTGGTGCAGACAAAATGGCAGAGCCCATGTATGTATTTGATAACAGTACAACCTTCCTTTCCCATGGTAACCAGTCTGATCGTGTACCTACATACAGCTGTACTTCTGTCAGTTGTGTAAGTCGATCCTTCTTTAATTAAAGGTAGTTCATGTTTAAGAAAAGAAACCGATGGAATGATCTGCTCTTTCCCTCTTGGCTCTCAGGTTTCTCTTTTCCTTACCTATTACGGGTTTACTTTGTCTACAGGAAATGTCTTTCTTTTAAGCAAATACTGATACTCTTTGTCATTTCAATTCTAAGCAAATGAAGCAGTGGATGATGGGCACTGCTTGGTATTTCTGAAGTAAAGGTTTTTGTAGTTTAAAGAAAACCTACTAAATGCATGTTTTATCTCACACTTAATTTCCTCTTCCATCTGTGCTGGAATTCTGCCAGCTGATAGCAGGAATGTTGGATCCTAGCAATTTTAAACAATTTTGTCTCTTACAAGAATTTTTTGGGAAAAGAGGAAGTGATTGAGAAGCACCAGTAACCAGAATGGTATCTAGGATGGAATGTGAAGGGTCTTCATTAATTGTGCAACTCCCAAGACCTTGATTTAGCATCTTAAAATGTGCCTCTGTGGTTTATAGTTATTTCATACATCTTTTCTGTTTCCCAGGACAAATTCCCCTCTGCAGTTTCCTTGCTTGCAGTTTCTGTTGATTTGAATTCTTTGGGATGGAAAAGCAAAGTGAGCAACCAAACCTCATGTTGATTGTTTTAGCATCTCCTGCTTGGGCATTCCTTACTTTCCATAAGTTACACACAAGCCAGTTTATTTTCACAGCAGTTAGTAACTGTTGCTTTTTGTAATAGTAATTTTTATCTCAGTCTGAATTCTAGGCCTTTAATAAACCATGAGAATGTTGCAAGTAGAAACAGATCCGAGATGAGTAAGTAAAATAGTTGTAGAGGAACCGTGTGATCTGGGATTCCTTTCTTCTGCCTGATTTGCAGTTCTGAAATAGCACTTCTTTTATTTTTTTCAAGTAAAACTATTAATTTTGGAGTAATTGAGTAATTTAGAGTAAAAACTTGTTCATTAAGTTTATACCTGTTGAAAAAAATCCTCAGATACTCAGTTAAAAGATACAAAGATGTTATTTCAACAGAGGGTATACCATTGAATCCTCATTTGGGATTCCAGCTTCCTGGGCAGTATTTCCAAAACACTGAACTTCGTGTCAAGAAGGCAGAAAATGTTTGCTTCTGTATTCTTGGTCTTGCTACTTTTCCTGTCTATGTTCTTCCTACATACAGAAGAGTTTCTCTAGGCTAAGTGTACACATTTGTAAATTTCTGTGAGTTTAATATTATCCAAAATGGTGCTGTATCTCTTAATCCATTCTGTGTTCTCAAAAGGCTGAAGGTAGTCACGTTTTCCTGAGTAAAAAGTAGTGTTAGTGTAAATTTTGATCAGGAGGGATGGGTGGCTTAGTCATGCCCCAGACATGTTTCCTTGTGTGCTCTTGCACAGAGAGTTGAGGGCCCTGGTAGACTGAAATTTGGTGGATGACAGTTTATAGGATCTTGAGTGCAAGGTATAAAACTAGTCAGAAGCTTGCTTTGGTTTTCTTTTTGCTTTATAAATCTATGAGTTCTAGTGTTTGCAGGTAGACAAAGGCCATTTTGTATCCCTGCTCTATGTGTCTTCTTTTCAATTTTTTTTAATGTGAAAATTCAAACACCTTTAAGTGCCTAATTAAAATCTGAAGTAATTCTTAAAGTATCTTATCTTCAGTGGCTGACTTAAGACTTCCTTGAAAGTGAGAACCTACTGCTCTTTTTAATCTCCATCTGCTGTATAGTGGTGTGTTTGCTAAGTGTGAGAATAGTCCTGAAAACCTTTGTCTTGCGTTGCTTGGCTTAATTTTCTTTTGATTCAAAGAACTAGAAAAGATAAGGAAAAACAAATCTATTTTGTTACAGTAACAACTTGTATAAGAAGAAAATGTAGGTTTTTTTGATGGAAAGCTATTTAGTCACTTTATTTCCTTCATTAATCAGATAAATTTTTTTTCTAAATTACTTTCGCATGTTTGTTAGGCAGTTTTTTTGTTTTGAATGAATGACATGTGCTTATCAAGGTACAGGAGGTGGCAAAGAATTGGTTCAGTTACATGTCATGGAATTCCACATATGTTACTTTCCAGCATATATTTCTTCAGTATTGTCACTCATTTCTGTTTATATCATAAAAGGTAAATAATATCCTATAATATTTTTTTTTGTTGAAGCCGTTCTAATATATTAGTAATAAATAATATACAGGATTGTCTCATTAACTAGGAAAATTTTATTTCATTGTTTTTGGCCATATGCATTCAGTTCTAAAGTAAATGTTTATATGCTAGGTAGTGGGGCACTGTAACAAAAGGGGAAGTTTTCCAAAAGTTAGGTGACTGGTTGCTGTTCAGTGATCTGCATCTAGGCACAATGAGATTTAAAGACAGCTTCAACATCAGACTCAGAAATAATGCAAAAGTAAATATAAAACATTACAGAAAGTATTCAGAAAAAATGTTAGCAGTAGTAGTGTTCCCATCAAAACCAATGTAACATCCTTATATGCAAGAAGAAGGAATGACTGAATATTGTATATGAACTGCAGTAGTTAGGTTTAGAAAATACATAAGGTGTTTCAGGAAGGAACAGAACACTTTGGTTTGAACGTTGGGAGCACAGAGGATTAAAATAAAATACTGTGCATTTTTTTTTTCCTATTGACATGAGGGGAGCAGAGTTAAGACTAATGTTGAGCATTTGGGAAATCCAAGCTACTTTTGTTGGAATGCTTTTTTTTTGTACTTATTATTTGTAGAGTTAACATTTGTTTCCAGTAATGCTGTTTGGATTCTAAATCCTTTGTAAATAAGCTGTTTAAGTGCTAAACTAGTACTGTAAGTTAGTACTAACCAAAATAAAATATGTCAGCAGCTGTAGGGTATGCTCTGTAGCCAGGTAGCCTCCAAGCTCTTAGGAGATACCTACATGATATTGATACTGTGGCTAGTACTGTGCTACTACTAGAGCAAGCTGACAATGACTACTGTATCTGAAGAAGTATTTAAAACAATGTACATTTCTTCAAAACGCGGGCAACTTATATGTACACAAAGAAAAGGGTATTGACTTGAAAAATTAGATCTTTCTTGACAGAACTTAAATCTTAGATGAAAAGTAAAACTACATTCTGTAGAATATAGCAGTATTAGTTAGCCAGCCTGGACTTGATTTTTAGAAACTGAAGACAGCAGCTTGCCAGTCCCGTAATTAATTTCCTCATCCAAATACCCATGAGAGAAAAAAAAAGAAGAAAAAAAAGAAAATGTAGTTTATGGTCTTTTTAACTGCCTAAAGTGAGATTGGGGAACCATTTATGTCTTTTACTTGGGGGAGTATTCTGATGCTGAGATCATTTTATTTGATATTCCCTTTGTTTCTGTAGATGTAGAGATACATTTTCCTGGTTTTTGTTTAAATTGTTGGTACTCATTTGCAGCATTTTCATATGACAGACTATTTTAAAGAGGTGTGAACAACCTATGTAATATATGTTCTGTTACCCATTGTGCTCCTCAAGATTCACAGCTTTCTTAATTTCTTAGCTTTTAGAGGTGATACTGGGTTGTACTTTCTTCATACCTACCTTTGTCTTGCATATTTTTTCTCTTTTTTTTCCACCATTATTTTTTCCTCTTCAATCGAATGGCCTCCCTTCAAGTAAATGCTGTTTAAAGCTGCTTTCTTAAGCCAGTAATGTTTTTTCCCCTCTCCTTTTCTGGCTGACACAGTATTATTACCCAGGCAGGTTTTGAATTGAAAAGCAGATTCACTCTAATAATTTCATCTTTTTATGTTTCTTTCTGTAACATGACAAGACACTGTTTACAAATACCAGGGAGGATTGTGTGCTTTACATATGTAAATATTGCTACCACAAAGCTGAGGAAGGCATTGAGAAGCAGAGATTTTTGGAAATGACTACATTTTTTGTTTTTGAGGATGTGCTTTTAACATTTATTTTTTAGGATTATTAGAAACATAGCATTGCAATGCAGCAGGATATTGCTGTTACTGGAGAGAAATTCAGTTGAAGTTAGGGCTCAGTCCAGCAAAAGATACATCTGTCAAACTTAATTTGCAAGAGATGAAAAACTAGTCATCAGAAATATGGTACAGGAGGAAGGAAGAGAGGACAGGAGGAGAGGGAAAATGATACTCTAAGGATACAGAGCATCACTGAGTTAGTCAGTACAAATATGTATCTGTTTTGATGAGAAGATTCCCTGGCAAGCCAGGCTTTGGATATGATCATCTGGAGCTATTGACTGTAGATAAAAATAGAACACAGGTGATATATTGGCATGACTTCACTCACCAGTCACAAAAATTTCGGCACATACAGCTTTCAGTTCAAAACCTTTCACTGGTAAGACCCTATCTCTGGGTTTCCTTTCTATTTACTTTTGGGTGTGGTATTTTTGTAGTAATATCAAATGTATGGATGTGAGTTTCTTGGGTTACTAATGACAAACATCACACATTCAGACAAATCTGAACACTTGGACTTTTTTTGTTAAGGATTTGCTTCTGGAGAGGTGTTAAAAACCACTTCCAGTCATTCAGCAAACCTTTAAATTTTGTTTTAAAGGAAATTGAGAAGTTCTGATTTCTTAAATGCATAAAACAACCAAAAGTTTTCAGTATCTACTGTTACAATACTTTCCAAAATGCATTTGTAGGCAAGTGGTTCTGACCTTCTTTTGGAAAAATGCTGTGATATTGGTGTGATGGAACTGCATGTGGTTTGGGGTTTTTTTTCTCTGAAAAATGTTATTTAAATAAACAAATAGCATTTGTTTGTGGTGACTTCCAGACAATTTACGTGGGTCATCTAAAATGAGTAGTAGCACAACTTTTCACATAACAGTATTGCATCATGACTTATTTTGAGCTACTTGAGGGAGAGAATGTTATAAAAGATTTTCAATAACTTAGAATCATAGATTATTATGTTAGAAGGAACCTTACTGTGTTTTCTAGTTGAACACCATGCTTAAAATAGAACTAGTTTTGATTAGGGCTTTCTTTTTTTAAAAGAAAGTCTGAACTTTAAAAAGCACTGTGTGTTTTATATCTGTTGTAAGGAAGTTTTTAAAACGAAGAAGAAGAAATGAAAAGAAAAAGAAATTATTGTATTAATTAAGTTGTGAAACTTTTAAGGGGGGAATATGTAATTAGGTCCAGAAGTTTCCAAAAGTTTGTAATTTTGCTACAGTGTAAGTAGCCCTGTGGCTTCAGAGCCCAAATTCTTTAGCCTTCAGTAATATATTATTTGTTCATGATCATCAGATGTTGTACTAGTTTAAAAACCAACCAGTGGGAGATTGCAAGTCAGAATTATAATTTAATAGGAAAATTAAAATAAATGCAATAGTACAAGAACACTGACAGAATCAGGATACAACCTGACACCCTGTTAGTCAGGGTGCTGGTAGCAGTCCAGATGAAGTGGTTCTGTTGAAGTGATGATCCTGCAAGAAAGGTCTGGTTTCTCAACTGGAAGGTCCAACAGGAGCTCTTTTCCTTTGGGAATCTAGTAGGTAAGGGCTGCTTGTGCTGTTCCAAACCCCAGATTATATCCAGGTGGGAATGCTTGGCTCCTCCCCACTGGGCGGAGCATCTCACAATGGGCTAGTGTAATTCTGTGAGTCATGTGGTGGGTCCTTGATTGCCCATTAAACAGAGATGAGTCGTGGTACGAGATAACGAAGACTGCCCTACCTGCTTTAGCAGCTTGTGAAGATGATAATAGAATACATGCCTTTGGTCACATCCTACATTGTAACCTAGGGCAGATTTCCAAATTTTAAATCGTATCATTTTGTCACTTCAGAGTAGTATAATTCAGAACAAAATCATCTATGGGAGGAGGTTAAAAAATCCCAAACTACTTGCAATACTGGAGGTGTTTTGGAAGAGTTGAGTGAATAGGTAAATGGTATGTATAATTTCAAATATGTTTTATCATGCTGCTTTGTCACGCATGGATTTTATTTTGCTGTGACTTTTATACTGAGTATCCTTTCCCATTCATTTCTCCTTAAGAACAGGAATAAAACCAACCCAAACAATTAGCACCATAGAATACAAGTCTGTGTTCCCCTGGTGCTAAGATAAATTGCTTTTGCCTGATATACTGTTCTGTTATGGAAGTGATTTAATAGCTTGTAATTTACTGTATTTGCTTTTAAGGCAGGAAGAAAAGTGTACATGATACAGGATCTAAGGATTGTCTTGGTATCTTATTTAGCCTTTTGTTATTAATAGTGGACTGTAAATGTATTCTGTCTACTGGGTTTTTCTTGGATATCCTCAGCTTTTAAATAAAATTCCCATTATTTGAGCTTAGAAACTTTTAAAATTGCATTTAAAGATGTGAAATGCTGTTTCTGTAGACCTGCCTGTCCATGATTTCACCATTGTATGAGATGCTGTAGAGGCTGAACTCTACCAGCATTGAAAGAATACACAGAGGGCCATTTGAGTTACCTCTCAGCTGTCACCTGGGCTTAAAGGTGGTTCATCAGCTGTGTTGTTGAAGGGAGCTGAAGAACTGGATCATCAGCTTGCTAGTGTTGACAAGGGGGGTGCTATTGCTTTCTGTCCTCCCCCTGTCAGCTTTGTGTTCCTTCCTGCTCTGCTTCTCTGTCCTTGCGATATGCTGATTCAACTCAATAATAAGTAAATTACTCCAAGAGAGACTACAGAGAACTCTTCTGCCAGATGCTGAGTTAGTTTGTTGAAGGATCTGAGAAATACTAAAGCAAGTAAATTGGAGATGAGGGCACCTGAAAGCAGAAAGAACCTTGAACCAGAGTAAACTGTGAAGAACAGAGACAAGAGGGGATGGGAAGTGGAATCTTCTTTTGATAGGAGAAAGCTATTGGGTCAGCTTTGAAAAGCAAATTCACCCACACAAGTACTTAGTCGTAATCTTTCCCTGCTCTGAATTAGATTTTTAAAAGTCAAACAGTAGACTTATCAGACATTTGAGAATTATTTGCTACCATGCCAAATGCATTGTAAAACTGCTAAGAGTACTAATTCAGTGCTGCTGGTCTAATTCCCATGAGCTGACTTCACAGTGAAATTGATTGTACCTCTTTAATTTTTTTCTCTTCCCATCAAATGTTCTTCTTTGTATTCGTAAAAGAACATTTACTCTTTACTGGAGGTGGGTATTTGGTTAGGCCTGTGTCCTGACACTGCAAATCCTACATGAAAGATTTTAAGACTAGCACTGTAATACCTGGTAACTATATGCATTTGTTCTATGCAAATATGAGTTTGTTTAGATAGTTGTCAGTTTTGATGCTCTTGAGTATATTTTCCTGACTAACAGCATAGTTCAGAAGCACAGAAGAGGAGAATCTGTGGACCAAAAGTCCACAGCCTGAACACTTATGTAATGTCTGTTCTCAGTCTTCTGACCTGCAGAAAAAAAAAATTACTTAGAACTCATTAGGATACATGTGAAGTAAGTTCTTTGCCAAGCCTCCAGGGTGAGGTGTTACCTAGAAGTCTTTTTGTTCAGAGTTACCATGTTCCAACCAACCAGTGATTCATTAGTGACTTTATCTTTTAGTTATTTTGCCCCTTTCCAAAGGAAAGGAGTCCCAAAATGCCATAATAACTCTGAAATACAGGTCTAAACAGATCTATTTTATTCATCAAATTACATTACAATGTAAATACCTATTTCGGTGTTAACTAACAGGAAAAGGACAACTTAGCACTCCTGTATAATGAGTGCTCCAATGCGATTAGCCCTTGTTCGCTATGATTTCTACGCTATACTACTCTAAGTAATACACTAAATTCAAACTCATACCTGGTATTATAGACATTCATTTGACATGACAGTGTAGCTCAGGAGTGGCACAGCCACATTACACAGTAAGGTATGGTGACCAGACAAGTACCAGCTTAAAAAACCCCCCACATGGTGTTATATGTTTATCTTGTTTACAGGGAAGGAGATGCATAGTTTTTAGTGGTTGACATCTCCCTCTTGAGCTTTCAGAAGAGATCTACTGTTCCATACATTGTTGTCAGAGCTGACAGCTTTATGCCTGAGCCTTGTGATTTTCCAACAAGTTATATATGTACATACAGTTCTGCTGAGATTTTTATTTAGAATTTTGTGTGGGAGGAGAGAAGTTGCATTGTTCAGTAATGATGCACACATGGAAGTAATGTTTTGGCTCACTTGGCTGCATTAAAATACTACTTCAGTTTTTCTTACTCAGTTCAGTTATTTTCCTTTTCTTTGGAGTTACATTATGGGTAGTATGTTGAAATGAGGTGCATTTTGGTAGGCAGTGTAAATGCACTAGACAAAAGTAATTGTTACTGTCCTGACAGTAATTGTAACTGTCAGGTTTCTGTTAACCTGAATATAAGTGAGGATAACTGATAGGAGTGAAAAGAGGCCAAGCGATCTGTGCTGGTTGTACATTCCTGGGGTCCACTCTTGGAGTGGGTAGATGTTGTCCACCAGGTGCCCACCAGAGCTGCTCTATGACTGCCCTCCTCAGCTGGATAGGGCAAGAAAATGATAGAGTCAAGATAAGGACAAGAAGAGATCACTCACCTGTTACTGTCACAGGCAAAACAGAATCAACTTGGGGAAATTTATTTAATCTTTTGCCAATAAATCAGAGTCTGATAATGAAAAATAAAACCAAATCATAAAACATCACACTACCCCCTCCCTTCATCTTGGGCTCAACTTCTCTACTGATTTATCTATGTCTTCTCCGTGGATGGCATAGGAGGAAAGGGAAGTTGGATTGTGGTCAGTTCATCGTATGTTTTCTTTACCACTCCTTGCTCTTCATGCTTTTCCCCTGCTCTAGCATGGGGACCCACCCACAGGAGACAGACCTCCATGGACTTCTGGCACTGTGAGTCCATCTCATGGGGTGCAGTCCTTGGAGAACAGACTGCTCCAGTGTCTGTCCTCCATGAGATTATAGGTGCTATCAGAAAACTTCTCCAGCATGGGCTGCCTTATCTGTGGGGCCACAGGTTGCCAGGAGCCTGCTCCAGCTCAAAAAATAATGTTTTACTTGAGGGCCCATCCATCTTCTCCAGTATGGCATCTTCCACAGGCTGCAGGGGAATCTCTACACTGGTTCTTGGAAAACCTCCCCTAGCTTCTTCTTTACTGACCTTGGTGTGTGCAGAGTTGTTCCTCTCACCTGTTCTTGCTCCTCTCTTGGGCTTCAGTTGTGCCAGCAATCTTTCCCCATCTTAAATGCATTATCCCAGAGGTGCTATGGTGGTTGCTGATGGATTTGGCCTTAGCCAGTGGTGGGTCCGTCTTGGAGCTCGCTGGCTTTAGCTCTGCTGGACATGGGGGACACTTCTGGCATCTATTCACAGATGCCACTTCTGTAGCCTCCCTGGTAGAAAACGCTTGCCACCCACCCATAACATCTCTGCACACGTGTACTGAGGTACACAGGCTTGCTGTGTGCAGGTAAAAGACTGTTTTAAGTAGTGTTTAAAGGGGAATAACGTGGCTCGTTTTATATTAGCAGCTCTTCGGAGGCCTAGATGACATATCTTATGGAAGTGTTCTTCCTTACTTTTTTGTGTTTTAAACACCCTGTGTTTTGCTTTCCAGTATCTTTGTTGGGTTTTCTTTCGTTTGCTGTTCATTTTTTTGCATACATGTGAAGTTTGAGCTTGTTTGTTATGTCTGTTTTATGTGTGCTTTTGGTGTAATTAGTTGAATTAGCTCAGCTCTTCTTTAAACAGCCATTTAAAAAACTCTCCCCAAATCCAGACATTAACCTTGGCAGTGCATCAGCATACATTGCAAGTCCCTGTCTTCAGAAGCCTCTTTGAAAAAAAGAGGACACTTTTTGTGCACTCAGTAGGTGGTCAATTGCTGTGTTGTTTCCAAATAAGTTAGTATGGAATTCACTTGTTTTTATCTTTTGTAAATCTTAAGAGGTTAGACAGATGTAGTGCTGGATCCAGCACTTCCCATGCTAGTCAGTATTATCCAATTTATTTATGACATCCTTCCTCTGGATCTAGATTTTGTGTTCTCTTAGATGATTTCTGCCCTAGCAGTAAATTGTACTTTAGATCTGTGTGGGAGAGTCAGGCTTTGGTCTGTTACTGCCACAGTAATGCAACTGATCTTTTTTTTACTATGAAGGTAAGGATTATTGATGGCAATGCAATCACGCAAACAGCTGGATATCCTGGCAAGTCTTAATCTTTTAACTATAATGGGTGACATTTAAGTATGGGACCACATGTTTGTAAGAGTGAGAAAAGCAGTTTGTCTGTAGTGAAGATTTCATGTAATTGAGATTCCTGGTTATTATCAGGGCATGTGGGAGTGTGTTTGCTTTTAACAATGATTTCTTTTGTTTGTTTGAAGAGAAACAGTTCTAAGCACATTCTGATGCCAAAAAAGGTTGCCTTCTAAGTTCAGTTGCTAAAATTTTGTATGCAGATTTTATGTACTTTGTAGCTTTACTTCTTTATAACTCATTGTCTGGAGCTCATTGTGGACTATTGCCAGTGCATCATCAGGAGGGTTGAGTATTTTACTCTTAGGATTGCTGTTCTCAGGACAAGGGATGGAGTATCTAAAAACTACTCTGCAGTACTGTACTTCTCTCCAGCAACAGCTATTCATAATTTTGCCTGTGAAACTGAATATGCTTCCATTTAAATCTTCAAAACTCTTCTTGGAAATGGCAGGTAATACTATCAGGCATCTGACAATCTAAATTCATAGGAAAATAGGGTATTCTGTAGTTGTTTCAGAAGTATGAAGGAGCTTAGGAAGATACTGAGAAATATCTTTATGGCTGATTTTATCTAAAAATGGTTATGAGTCATATTGCAATGTTTTTATAATACGCACCAAAAAAATAGGAGCAACAGAGAAAGTTTTGGGAGTATCAGCAAAGGAAATGTAAGACTTGACTCTTCTGTGATTAAATCAAGCTTTGAATTATGCTCCCAGCTGAGGTCAACCTGCAGATAATTACACTGTCTGCTGTAATGCTTTTAAAGCTTTTTGAACAAAACAAAGAAAAATACAGAAGACAGAAATAATCTTTGTTATATAGTTCAAATATATGTGCTGTTAAATAAAAAAAAAAGTGTTTCCTACTTGTTAGAGTGTATCCGCATAATAGTTGCCTACAATATATGGATTCATTTAGTTGTGAACAATGTAACATCTGTGAAACATGATTCTTAAAATAAATGCAGCATTCAATGGGTATAGAGCTGGTCAGGCCTGTACAGGATGTTACTCTACTCTCCTCCACCCACTTTAAATAATATAATTAAAAAATTGTGAAAGTCAAAAATTCTTACTGAGACTGTTGAAGTAAATGTACAGTAACACTGAATGTCTGTGCTGAGAACTAGTCTTCGCTGGGGCATAAAACATACCACAAAAATTGTTTGTGTATTTTATGCCAACACCTTGAATACTGCCTGGCTTTAATGTCTTGGGTTGGTCTAGACACTTGGTTAGGTATTAGCTACTGCCTATGTGAAAATGGAAGCATACAGAATCAAACTACCTGTGAGTCTGTGGAGGGCGTGGTTTCCATTATGACATTAATTCTGTCCTAGTCCCAGCATCCCAGATATCTAGTAGTCTGAATATTATCTGGATGGCAGCCAGCTGAAAAAGTGCTTCAGCTAACTTTGATCTGGAGCAGGAAAGCTCCCTCAGACTGCTTTATAGTGGGAGGTGCTCTGTGCAGCCAGTTTTGCACCATCTATTTCCCTTGTCAGTGCCCCTTCCAGACTGGTGGCAATAAAGCGCCTGGAGTCTTTATCAGGCTTACAAGGCTTTGTTTAGAAGTAGAATCAAAGCTATTGGTCTTCTGTTCATGACACACTGGATTGTTAAAGACTTGGTGATTGGTACTCCAGTTCCAAAATGTGAGAGACAGCAGTTCTGTATTCCTTTAAACCGTTTATATAAAATCATTTAGGTCAGAGAAGACTTTTAAGATCACCAAATCCAACCATTAATGTAGTACTGCCAAGCCCACCACTAAACCAAGTCCCTAAGTGCTGCATCTGTACATCTTTTATATACTCCCAGGGCTGATGGCTGAGCCACTTTGCTGGGCAGCCTGTTTCAGTGCTTGACAAACCTTTCTGTGAAGAAATTCTTCTTACTATCCAATCTAAACCTGGCACAATTTGAGGTTATTTCTTCTTGTTCTATCACTTGTTACTTGGGAGAAGAGACCAATCCCCACATGGCTACAGCCTTCAGCTAAAAAAAAAGACAGTCACCAATAAGCTGTACATTTAGTGAAGGAGTAAGACTCCATTAGGATTAACCACAGCAGCCTCCAGCCTGCATTAGGAAAGTTAGGGAACAGGGTTGGCAATGGTATTTCCAAGTGCTGTATTAGCTACACCATCTTACTTCCCTTTGTTTAGTAAACTTAGAGTTGATTTTTATAGTTAGTTCATATAGTTCAGGTGAACTTCCCTAGAAGGTAGTGTACTCAGCTTGGGAGGACTGGATATTTGCTGAAAGGAAAATACACCTTTTGGAGTGGGGTTTTAAGTTAGCTATTGTACCATTTTGAGAAGTGCTGTATCTAGAAACTCCATTTGGTTTTTTGAAGGTCTTTCCCTCTGCCTTTCTTCTCTTGGGGAAAGAAAGGTAGGCAGCACACTGCATATGGAGCACTAGTTTTTCTGCTTCCTGCTTACCTGGTAGCTGCTAGGGTGAGCAGCAGTTTTTAACCAGAAGGAGTCAGATATTTTGATTTATTTAGGCTAATCTTTTAAAACTTATTCTCTAGACAATTCACCAGTTCCATGAAAGGCACCTTGATGCCTTTCTTGTAGTGAGGGTCCCAAAGCTGAACGCAGTATTCAAGCTTTATGTCCAAGGTTAGTGGTTTTTGTGGAAATGGGATCTGAATAGATAGATGGGTGTAATGAGGCTGTGTGTTAGGAAGTACTCTTAGGCTGGTTGTTCTCCTACCTGTTTTGAATCGTAGAAGAGTATCCCTAGTGAATAACTCATTGATCTTTGCATTAAACCAAATAAGATGATAGTCTTTGGTTTCTAAGTAATTTTTCGTGTTTTGGTATGTCTTTTTTTTCAACTGCAGATTAAATGAAATTTTGTCATGGTTTTCATTCAGAAAGTCCTCATTAGACACAGGAAATGGATTCTGCATGCATCATTGCCTTAGGAACGAAGAATGGAAGCTTACTGTGTGTTAATAGTTAAAGAATATATATCTGTAATTCTTTGTTAACTGGTTATGAATAACCTGCCCTCACTTCTGTGTTTGTTTTTTTAATTGAAGGTTTGGTATTTTTGAAGGAGTTGAGAATTAGGATTTGATTTAGGTTTTGGGTAACCCCAGCAGCAGACTATATAGAACTGGACACAGACAAGACCGTGAAGTTATGCCCATTTACTTACCTTTTGTCTGCACAGGAATGTATTGATAATTCATTACTTTATCCCTACTCTTTTCAGTGATGGACATGGTTTTTTCTGAACAGCCAACTAGTTATAAGTAGCTACTAGATTTTAGTGTCCTTAAGATGTCTTTGTACTATACTGATAGTCATAAAATTGAAATGGTCCTCCATTTCTTGGCACTTCGACTCCAGCTTGTGCTAAGTTGTGCCTGTCTACCAAAATACCAGAACTATTAAATAGACCCTAAGAATGGTCTATGAATAAAAAGAAAAAAGCCCCTGCGTTGTATTGCTCTGTCCCTGGAATAAATTTACGTAAGATACCCCTTTAAATGATATTTGAATTATTAAATTTTCTCGTATTTTCATTTTTTGTTGCCCTCTAGAATTTGTATCTTAGTAGAGTGGTTTCACAATGAAACAAAGGTGTAAATTTATTTAATAGTAAGATACTAGTAGCCTAAGCAACTAACAGGAAATTGTCATGTACTGGTAGAGCTACTCTACCCTCTTGCAATGGGTGGCTTGAGAAGAAAGATTTAGTAGCTTGATGGAGGGATAATTGCACCTTAGGGACTGCAGAGGGATTTCTGATTGTGCCTGGGGAAAGTAGGAGAAAGCTGGTATATGGCAACTCTGCTTTTAGGCCCTAGTTACATGGAAGTGGAGCTGAGGAAGATGGTGTCTTCTTAAACTAGATGGTTAAAGCAAATAGTGAGTTGGAATATTGTGTGAGGTTCATGGGGACTTAAGACATGAATCCAGGAGTATCTGGGTTGCTACAGTTTTGGGTTATCTTATGTGTGTCTAACACTGGAAGTTAATAAAATGCTAGTTTTACAGACTGTAAGCCCAGTGTAGTGTTCTCATTGAGAACTCAAATGCTACAAAATACTGTGTGCTACTGAGTAGAAGAGCTTAGCAAATGACTTTGTGATAGGAACAGTCCTCTATGTGAATTTGTTCAGGTAACAAAACAGTTTGCCTTGTGCTGCTGAGAAGTTTCGTACCTGTTCTACATTGTCTCTCCCAGATCTTTCTTCTCTGCTAAGCCTTTATAAGGGAAAGCTCTTCCTGTCTTCCCATGGTATCTGGCTGTTATTTTGATGCTGAACATGTGAATAAAGCCACTTTGAGCATCTCTGTGTTCTGCTCTGCATCCTCTCTCTAACCTTCTTGAGTGCTTCAAAGGCAGAGTTACAGAGATGTTCTAAAACACACTTTCCATTATGAAGAAAGAAATTTTTCTTACCTTTTCTGGTAACTGAGACACAGTTCACTATACAGAGAGTATTTCATGGATGACTTAGCATCCAACTTGAATGAACAGATAGAAGTTAGGATGCATTTATTCCACAATGTTCCTAATCTTTGTTAAGTTTATTTAAACTTGGACTGTGAATATATGCTTTTGAGATGACAAGGACAAGAGACTTTGGCTTAGAAAATTATATAAGAGGGGAATTAATTTCAGATAATCTTGTCTTTGTAAACACATCAAGTACTCCACTTGTCTGTATGAGATTAGTTTTTATTAAACAACTGAATATTTTTTATTAGAAATGGTGAAAGGTTTCCAGCACCATGTGAAGTCTGCTCAGGCAAATGCCAAAAATAGATGCAAAATGAGCATATACAATTAAAAAAAAATATGTTGTAGCTAGTTTGTACAAACAAATGAGTTTTCTGCTTCATAGGAACTAAAAGACAGAAGAGACAGACATTCATGTATTTTCTTATATGAATTAAAGTAGTTTTATACTAACATATAAGTATTTTTTAAAGATTTTAATGCTTAGGTAATTCCTCTTGTAAAAATGAAATCAATGAAAACTTGAAACATTTGAAGTTTTGTGATTAAACTTTCTGGGAAGTTTTGTTTCATATAGATTGCTCTCTGTGTCTGAAGCCACACTGATGTAGTTGGGGCTGTGTGTCTAAAGGACAGACTGGTAAAAAACTGCAAAACCCAAACACTAAAAATTCTCAAAAATGTAGAAAGTTGAAAATGCAACTTCTTTTCTTCCCTCCTTTTCTATCACTCCTTTTCCATGTGCTCTGATACTCAAAAGTGGGAAGTGTCTGAAGTAGCATACCTGATTACTACATCATAAATTGTTGTGCTAAGTTGCTTTTTCTTCTGTCTTTGTGCTTGTATTCATTACCTTCCAGAAATTTTTGTAAACAAAAAAATCAGCCTGAGTGCTGCTCAGTGAAGGTTGATGTGCTCATACTGAACTGGCTGAATTGAAGATGTGTTTTGGGGACTAAGATTGTTTTGTTTTGTTTGTTTGTTTGGTGATTTTGTGGAAAGGAGAAGATGATACAAGAGGATAGGCTAAAAATGTTTTTAAAATTACTTCCACTTCTAGCAGAAATGTTCTGATATTTTCATTAAAACTCGTACTTTTTCTACAGCTTCTGGAAAAACATAAGAATACAGAAAGTATGGTAGAACTGCTTGAACTGTACCAAATGGAAGATGAAGCCTACAGTAGTCTTGCAGAAGCGACCACGGAGCTCTACCAGTACTTACTGCAACCATTCCGAGATATGAGGGAACTTGCAATGCTTAGAAGACAGCAGATAAAGGTAGGGTGAAGGCAACTGAGATTCTTATTAATTGGGAAGGTCTGCTTTTTAGTTCCTGTTTACTAGTTCTGTTATGCAGTATATGAAGTGTTACTTTTCCACTAGATGCTGATCCTATTTTTCTGGGCTCTTCACTCAGATGAGTGCTTTTGAAGAGTGAGAATGTCTGACATACATAGCTAAACACCACCTGTTTATCTTACTGTCTTACCCTTCAAATGCATGGATGAATTAAATAGGTCAAACTTAAAATTTTATGGTTACTGGGAATATTGAGTAATATATAAAATACAAAGAAATGTGCAGTATTTATGCTATTGTTAATTCTAGAAGATTACATAGGAAGTTACTTTTCATTTTGGTTGCCTGAGATAATCTGGTGAACTGTGAGAGGTCAGTAGCTTTTTATCTGATGTTGCAAAAGACTTAAACATATGGAACCATATTAAAATATATAATTTGTTGTAACTCCTGAACAGTGTATTTTGCTAAGAGCTAAAAAAGCCATCTGAAGAATATCACTTTTTAGTAAAATTGTTCCGGAATGAGTATGTTTGTTATATTTGAAAGTAATTCTAATCTTGAATGCTTAGCCAAAATTAGCAAATGTTATCTTTATTGCATCTTAGAAGTACTTTTTATAAAATTATTAGTCCCTATGCAGTTTATTAAAACTGCAGCCTTCTGATTTGAAGCTAAAATTTTGTTTCATTTAACCTGTATTGTAAATGTCATTTTATCTCACCTTGACACCTTGTTCAAGTAGCCAACATTATTTTTACTGGTTTCAACTTAAAAATAATGTTTCTCTCTGATTTTGAGAAAGAATGAGGGAGGGAGGCAAAAGGATTTATGTTGTATTAGTTTTATTTTGACATACTGCTATGTGCCTACAGTAATTTTCAGAAAGCTCAGCAATCTTAAATGAACTCGGTTTTACACTGTGATGATGTTTTAAAAGTGCTTTTTTTGCTCCTGAATGATAAATGTTGCTGCACAGAGAATTGTCATGAATATTTTTTTCAGATCTATGATACAGTTGAAGACTAAAAACACTACATTTATTAAAAAGCTTTCTTCAAATCATGGTGAAAAAATTCCCATATTTGAATTTGTAGTAGAGAAAAAGATGATTTGTTTGTTCTTTTGTCAAATAAGAGAGGGTAAATATTACAATGAGTAGAAATACGTTTTAAGAGTTGTGTTTTCCTCTATTTTGATTTTTGTAAACCTCAGTAATCTCTTGAATGCAGGTTTTAAAATGCATCATTTCATATTCTTCCTGAAAGAGGAATGTTGGTAAACTTCAGAGGCGTGTTCTGTGGTTGGTTATTTTAGTTGTACATAATTTCTTCTAATGTACATTATGTTCTCTTCCTAACTTGGCAATTTTTAAGTTAAAAAACCTGGTCATCTGTATAATGCAGTAGAGAAAGATGCCATCTCTTGTTTTTACTTTCATCATTTGCGAGAGAGCAGTACTTGTATCTATGATGACAAAACATATATTATACTGCGTAGCTAGGGTTGAAGAAATGCTTTATAAATAGAACTTGTGCATGAAATGGTTTGTATTAACTTGCTGCATATGTTTTTCTGGCAGGCTTTAATGTTTTAGACCTTTTCTGTATTAGGTATCTGTTTCTGATTTGTGGGGAAGTTGTTTTTGTTTGGTTTGGGGTTTTTTTGGGTTTTTAAAAAAGAATTTGGGAGGTTTTAAGTATTTTAATCGGCTTAATTTTGTCAGTTTTCACAGTGAGTTTAGAAGGAAGTTAATTACATCACCTGTAATTTTTGGGAAGAGTGTTTTCTCCTTTTGGAGCAAGACATAAAAATTGGAATATATGTCATCTGGTGTTAAATTTCTGCTGTTCTTGAAATTTTAAGGAAGATACAAGCCTACAGGAGGCAAAGGACAAACAAACACTAAGCTCTGTCTGATCAGTGGAAGCTTATTAGAGAAGGACATCTGTATTGTATCCAGATTCTTTCTTTGGAAAAAAACCCCACCGAACAACAAACCACAAACCAAACAACCTAGAATGAAAGTTTGTAACAAAGTTAAAAAACATGTGGAAGCTTGGAAATGTAGATTATTGTTGCCTGTTATAGACACGATAGACTCTTGTTTTGGTTTATATTTTAATTTGATTGTATGATAATTTTTCAGGTGTATTTGCTTCATTTTGTGTAAAGGATAGAACATTTAGGTGTGTGAGGAGTCAAAGGTGTTTTGAGAAGTACTTAAATATTTCTGGATTTGAAAAACATAATGAAAAAGGTATAAGATCATGAATGGAGAAAAGGATGGGTTATTATGAAATGAAATGTCACCGTGGAAAAGTAACTTCTGATGACATTTCTGATTAATTATGGACTAGTCATCTGACCCTAGAACAATGTGTTCAGTAAGCGATGTGCTTCTCTTTTTTTGGGCTTCCAGCATCAGAAACCTGGTTTTGTTTATATAAATGCTCTCTATTTGTAAGTGCTGCTCAAATCCATAGGGACTTCCCTCCAAGCATGTCAAGATGCTTACCAGATACCATGCATTCTTGAAAGAACTGAGCACTGCGAACACAGCTGTGTTTTGGACTTAAATCTTTATATGTATGAAATTGGAAGAACCCTTGCTTGTCTCAAGGCCTTTATGAGTGACACAGAATAAAAGCCAACTTGTAATGAATGGTATTATCAAATTGAGAAATGCCTATCAAAGAAGCAAGTCTGTACTCATTTCAAGATTAAAATATAAGATACGCTTAGTAGACACACTCTGTGTTTAGTATGACTGTCTTTTGTAAGGTAAATGTGAAAAGTTGTATTGATAGGAAAGCCAAACAGTCCATATGTTCACCGAATGCTGGAGAAGGCATAGTAAAGGAGTTGAACACAGTGTTACAATCTATGTATACATAAAAGCTGGGCTGAATTTGTATAGGCATTTTCTGATTTGAGTACAGACTGTTGCTGGTTTAGCTGTAATAATATGTAAAGACATTCAATCCATGAGTTTTAGCATGTTAATTTCACTGTATGGGTTACTTTTCTTCTGATTTCAGACTCTTGTGTGTTATATAGGCACCAGGCAAGTGAGGCTTGATATTCAAATACCGTGTTACATGTTTTGGGCTGTCTGTGTATTTTTCCAAGAACTAGAAAGACAACTATGAATGTGAAACCAAAGGAAAAACAGTGTTCATAGATTATTTTATCTAGCATTAATTCTGAATTCTAAATGGAATTTAAGATACTCTTTTTGCTAAGAATTAGACTACTTGGGAACTAAAAAAAAATGTTACATTTTTGATTCTAAAGATGTTTCACATTTTTGCCCACAAATTTTTCCTTAATCAAAATAAATAATTTCCCTCTGAAGATTTTGGTTATTTTTTGTATGTGCAGAACGCACAATTCCATAGCAGAAAAGTGGGAGTTAGTAGGCATCAGTAGCTGAAAATACTAAGGCTAAGGGCTTCTGAAATTTGGAAAAATTAGAATAGATACCTCTAAATTTCGAAAACTTAGAGTAAAAGATAGAGTAGATAGTGCCTTTGATCTCAGAAAGTTAAATCTAAACTTTGTGAGATCCTCCATATACAGTGCCGAGTTCTTCCGAAAGTACGGAAGGGAGCAACCAGTAAGTGTTTGATACTTGGCTACAGAACTACTGACAGGTTACTGTGATCAAGCTTTAAGTCCTTTAAAACTAAGATATGAAGTGTTCTTTGATACAGGATACCAAATCTGGTTATATAGAAAATAAAAAAAAATTGTTTTTCAAAAAATAACTTCATGGGCAAAATCCCAAAGGCTTTTGTGTCTGTATAGCTGTGTTCACCAGTCTTCATACAGACAAAGAAACTACCTTGCTACTTAGAATTTTTATGGCCTTGTAATTGTGGACAGTACTTCTCAGTCATGATGAATAGGCGCTGGGTTTAATCAAACGCCAAGTGAAATCAGTGGGAGGCCTTCTTTTTTCATGCTTGAGGGTTTTTTTTATGTCCTTGGTGTTGGACTAAAGATAAAATGTAACAAATTGCTTCACAACCTACATGTAGATGCCAGCAAAACTTCAAAACATGCATTCTTGAAGGTCTGAGTTGAAGTGGTTTTGCTTAACTGGGAACTGATAATATCTCATTACGGGTGAAAGCCTAGAGCCACCATTACCTCTCAGCTCATCTCTGGGAAATAAGATCATTGAAAACTTATCATATGTTAAATATATTAAACACACTCTTAGCTTCATTGCTTACATGTTAATTATTTTTACTTACATGTTAGTTCACATGAATGTGGGGAGAGATTAAGGACTTTAAATACATTAATATTGAGGTCTAGCACTTGAAGCCAGAGATTAGAGAAGCATATACGTTGATAATTCATAACATCCTGCTTTTAAAAATTTTGGAATCTTTTATTAGTCTGGTTTGCTTCCTTTTCAAGCTTACTTATGCGGATTCTGGTGTATTAAAAATACAACTCTGGCTCAACTGTATGTGGATTTGTTTGTTTAATACATGGTGGTGAATTGCAGTAGTGAATTTTATAACAAATTTAACTCTGATTTATGCAAAATTAAATACAAAAAAATTATATTTGATTGAATATGTAAAATTTTGGCTAAAAATATTTTCACAAAATATGAAACAAGTCCAAGGGAGAAGAAATTTAGTGATGAGAATAGCTAGCAAAACTGAGAAAATTATTTTAAAAAGTACTTACAGAATGTAGTTTTTAAAAAGTCTCAGAATCACCTAAAGATGTTTTGGAGAAGGGAGTGGATTATCAGTACTTCAGACTCTTAATTTGGCATGTTGCTCCCATACATCGAGCAGATAAATTCTGTATTACTAAACCCACATTTTTATTACTGGCTTTTGAATAACTAATGTCTTGGTGAGCTGGTTTTTGAACTGTGCATTTTTTCTTAAGCCTCATATAATATTTTGTAGTACGTCATGGTCTTCAAGTGAAGAACATGAAAACAAAGCTACAGACGGCATAACGGAGGCCACTAAAACAGCACTGTTAAAATGTATAGATTATTTGCATGGCATTCAGCTGAATTTCAGTCCTGTGCTTTTGTGAACCAGAACCTCCAGTAGTTAAGATTACTGACTTGCTGACAACATGTTGGTGAAAAATGTCTGGTAAAAAACTCTTAAGATAGTACTTAGTGGAGAAACTGTAAAACTTCAAAGGATTTTTTTTTGGATGGAAAACCCTTCAAAGGATTTTTTTTTAAAATCTGTTTGTAGCTGAAGGTGTGTCCTCACATCAACAGGAATATTACTTAAATAAACTTAACTTTTGAAAAACCTGTGGACTAAGGAGGAAATCTGATTTTATGCTAAATGGTCAGAAACTTCATGGAAAATACTGCTTGCTTTTTTGAGAATCTGATGCAATATTGTGAATTATGATGATTGTCTTTATAGTCTGATTCAGAAGGGTTGTGTGTCAGTCTCTGTTTACAATCTGAACTGTAAATCCTCTAGACTATTGTATGAACTCAGAACAGAACATTTTGCTGACTTCAAGTCAGAGGTTTATGGACTTTCTCAAAAAAAAAAAAAAGTTCCAAAGAGGCGTTTTGATAGAAAGCAGGCTGGTACTCTAANAATCATTTAATGAAACTTAGTTCCTGGTAACAGGTAGCTGACAGCAAAACTGTGGTGTGTATCTGTTTGCTTATATCTGCCTGTCTGCAAAATGAGTAGAGTACAAGACTGCTCTAAATGTTCAGCTATAAAACTGATTAATAAGACTTGTAGAAAATTTTGATTATGTTTGAATGCTGAAAGGTTTATTGTTTTGTTTTTTAAAAAGTTGCCATACAAAAAGCTGGGCTGGACAATAAAATGATAGGTGAAATTTCAATAAATAAAAAAAAATACATGTGCAGGAGGTTGATGGCAACCTCCAAAAGCATTATATGCATATTCATATGCACCTAATTAACTAACTACTACTCTGAAGGAAAAGTGTATAAGAGTTATCTTGAGTTTGCTGAAACCAGCTTGCTAGTCAGCATTTTGAAAGAGGAAAGAAAAAGGTTTTGAATTATTAGGGAGATTGAATAACCAAGCGCAAAATAGAAAACATCACGTTTTGGTATACATCCATGGTATACTTGCATCTTGAAAGTCACAGATTTAGTTTCTTCCTCTCAGAAACCTACCACGGTATCAGAGTAGCTACAGTATGGAAAGTAAGGATGTTTCCATATTAAACATCCTCAATGCAAGACCAGAGTAGAAGAACTGGATTGCCTTAGTTTGGAAAGCATGTGATTCATCTAAGATAAAAAAGATCTATAAATCATGAATGTTAAGGGGTAGAAAGTATAGAAAATAGGAGTATTATATCACCTCCATGAACCTGCGGTGCTTTAAAGCAACCTAAAAATCAAGGAAAAAGAATTTAGTACACCTTACATGCTCTGTGGCAATAATTCCCGCAGTTTAACTGTGGATGCCAAATATGTATGTGTTCAGAAAAAGAGAGTCATCAATGGCTATTAATGATTCAGATTAACCATCAGCTCAGGAAGCCTTGTAACCAAGTTGGAAGTTGTCTATGTATCCATACCTTGTCTTAATTTTTTTTTTTTTCCTCAAGTGCTGGTAATGGAGGAAATAGTGCAGAAAAATGCAGAATCAGTGTATCCTTCAAAAAGGCATCTGGATGAAACTTTGAAAGGCTGGTAAACATGCAGAAAATTATAAATTATGTGTCCCTGAGGATTAGAGTCAAGGAGGGTGAAACCTAGAAATGTATGATTTTTTTTTGTTGTTGTTGCAGTGTTGGAGATAGGGAAAGAGGAAAAAGGAGGAGACTTTGAGGAGACCTTGATGCAACATTATTCAGACTGTGGAGGTCAAGGAAAGGGACTGAAGGCCTTCAGAGGTTGAAAAACTTGCTGAGAGTCTAAATCTTGCAAAAAAATCTTTTACCTAAATCTCTAAATATTTTGAAATCTAATACTTTTTTAGTACTTTTTTTTTTAGTGGTGCTCTGAAAAAAAACCCCTTTTTGTAAGCTTTCATCATATTTGCTAACTTCATACTGAAATTTATAGGGCTTTATTTGCTAGATGTTACAGTTATTTTCAGTATCCATGTTCATGGCTATTTATATGTCTTTAATCTGATTTCTTTGGGCTAATACTTGTGTCATTATCTTTCTTTTTTCAGTATATGTGTATATAAAAATTGTCAACGTTATTTTGATGAACTCTTGATAGATATGCTTAGCATTCTGTCTATTGTATAAAGTAAGGGTTTTTTAACTGAAGATTTAAAAGTCCATCCAATCACTTTCATACACAAACAGAATCTAGAATGTCTGGAAACACTCAAGCCCACTTGCCTTAGCCTTTGAGTTTACTTGGCTTAAACAACATTTTCAAATAACTAGTAGGCTATGTCTTCTTAAAAATACATTTTTTAAAACATAAAAGGCTTTCATTTTGAAGGTGCATTTTCTTTTAGTCTGGGGCTCAGTCAGTGAAGCTGAAATATATATAAAGGTTTTATGATGTACAGATGAATAAATAAGGTGTAATGTGGCGTATGCTGTTTAGCCTTAATTTTGTCAATTGCCAATATAAAATACTGTAACTTAGTGTTTTTAACACTCTTTACATAAATTCTTACATGTCTGAGAAAAAACACCAGTTAAATAAACCCAGTGTTTCCTCTTATGCTTGCCATAACCTATATCTTCTAGGATTTTTCTCTTCTGACTACTTCTTAGTTTTTCAGCATTCTCCATAGTTCTGGAAAAAACACTCACCACCGCACTTCTCAGTACAATGATATTGTTATTCAGTCTTCTTTCTGTATGTCCTAACATCTTGTTTCCTTTCAGTTTGTTGCTTCCTTTACAGTCTTGACTGAATTGTGTATGTTGTTCTCCTGTTTTAAGATAATCAAAACTCCTGTATTTTTAGTCCCAGTATTTTGAGGAATCTAGACCATGCAAACTAAATGAGTTTTTATGTATTAACATTGAAGTCCATGTCCGTATTCTTTAGGATAAAACTAGGAAAACTCTAAAGCCACTGAGTGCTTTCACTTAATAAATTTAGGGGTGCATGTATGGAATTATAACATATTTGGGGAAATAGTGCTGGGTTTGTGTTAATAGCTGGGAGCACAGTTAAATTAAAAACAACAACAAAAAAAGTAAGACTAACTTAGAGGAGTCTCTGACCAGATGAAGCTAAAATGCATGCTTTCTGGCTACTATGTCTAGCAGGCTGTGGTTGGAATTGCTTGTTTGACCTCCTGGAGAGTGAAAATAGCTGAGCCTTTGATCTGAAACATGCTTTTGAGTATAAAGCCATTTCCATTTTGTGTTTTGCCACCATTGTCTGCACTACTCACTCAACTTATTTTTTTTTCATTCTTACAATTAACTGACCTGCTGTTACATCTCAAATTTTTCTCCTTTTCTGCCTATTACTAGTCCATCTAGGAGAAGGATAACAAAGGGAGCTTGAGAGATGTGACATATCCGTGCCTAAGTTATTATATGGCCTGGGCCAGGTCTTTTTTCTGTCAGTCTTGTCCATTCTCCAGAAAAGAACATGAAAAGTGTTAAAGACCTTCACTTAGTAGGTGTATAATATAAGTGCATTCCATCGTTTCAGGCCTATTTCTCATATTTTCTTACAGTAAGCTTACTTTACTCTCTTCAAAACCCAGCTATAATTTGCAAACTGTTCCAGAGCAGGATGTTTCCAGTACTGCGTTGCCTCTGTTGATCCATCCTCATTTGCTTAGAGGCTAATTTAGGAACCGCCTTTCAGTTTGCTTTCTCTGAAGAGTTCATTTGTTCTCCTTCAGAAACATATCAATACAGTGTTGAAATATATTCTTTTATGTTCCATTAGTCTGAAGCAATAGCTGATGAAAATAGGTGTTTGTGTGATGTGTTAAAGTTAATAGCTTCTGCTGTTTCTATCCCTTCTTGTGTGTTTTGCGACAACCACTTTTATGAAAGCTGTCATAATTTTCTTAGCTTCAAAGCTTCTTTTGAAGTAAAACTTGTAAAACATGAAAGTCTACAAAAGCAAGTTGCATCATTGGGGGAAAAAAACCATAGCAAATTTTACCGTGAAGCTTGGATTCCTCTCAAGGACAATATAGAGTTTTTAAAGGAAGAATATCTGGAATGTTTTATTAAGAAGGTGATGAGTAGAAGAGAAACTGTAGACTTGGCTTCTGATCTAGTTATGAGATGAGGGGTTTTTCTGTTAGACCAGGCTTTCTCCAAAACTTTTGAGTCCAAATGAGCAATTCCAGACCAAAAGCTCACTTTGAAAAAATGTTAGGTAACTGAAAAGCCTTTTAGGTTAGGAAGAAACTTCAACTACATTACAGTTTCTTAATTTTTAACTAAATTTTTATTAAATCAAAAGCAGATACACAAGTTGACAAGAAATGTCATTAGATGACAGCATTTATCAGTTTATCTGTGCTCACTCTGTCCATTTCAATTCTTTGTTCCCTTCTTTAAGTCATATCTAGCATGGGCAATAGTAATTTAAAAATTATTTTTAGTCTCTAAAATGACGTCTGCTCTTTTATGAGCTATAAAAACAGAAGATGCTTGCATCCTAAAGGTGAGCAAAATAAAGCATAAACAGGTTATGCATATATTGCAAGCAGTAATGGAATGCAGAAGCACGTAAGAGCTTCCATTAATTCCATAATGAGAGTTATTGTCTTATATCAAGGTGGTTAATTATTGAAGAGAATATAGAAAACAGAGTCTTCAAAATTCACGAGCCTGTTCATGTTGTTATTTAATGGTCCGTGTGTTACTCCCTTTCCCTTTTTAAATTCTTAGCTAGGATAAATTGAGGGAGTGGTTACTTCTGTCATGAAGGTGTTTGTAGGTGGGGAGGAAAACTGACTTTTCATAGGCTGCAAGCTCCAGACTCATGTTCCTTATCTTTACTTCGCAACTTTTCCTCCTATTACAGCTGTGGTCTTCACTTTAACTACCCTTTTTCCCTTATGGGCATACTTTGTGGTTCCTGTGATAACATATGCTGTAAATAATTTCTATCTTCTGTATAAATGTATTCCAATTATATCATTTAAATTGAATATTATGATTTAATATACATTTGTATAGATTTGCTCTACTAGCGCTTTGTTGGACTGGGATATAATGCCCAGACAGCCATTTGGCAAGATAGCCTTTGGGACCATATATATTTTATCCCTATGTCTCAATTTTTCATCCCTGTTTTTCTTGGGGTTGTCTGTTCTGCCCTGAAAGGATGACAAGCAGAAATTTAATTAATGACTGGTAGATTATAATAATTCTCTACATAGGTTGCACTTGAGAACTGGTAATTCTTCTCTTAAGTGGTTGGTGCTGGTCAGTGTTTGCCCTCGCAATATGGCTATCTCTTTTTAATGTGTTTTCCTGGAGTGTGCCAGGTCAGTGGCCAGAAGTGGCTTTTTGTATGCCCTCCGTCTTCTAGTTTGTCATAGTTATTTCGTTTTGATTATGAGGAATGACCATAATTACATTTGAAAAGGGTGCAATCAGTATTTTCTTTTACACTGTGGTTTTTTGGTTGTTTTTTTTTAATAACTGTTTTTCATTTTTACTTTTTGATGGAGAAATTGAATCAGGTGGAATGAACTGGCTAGATGGGAAGAGATTGGTTTTTTCCACAGGGTGCCTTCAGGTGAATGGAGTGGCTCTCAGAGGCCACAGGGCATGTATGTCAGGCAAACCCAGCAAAGCAAGCTTGGGCAGGAACGTCTCAACCCTGTAGTGAGCAGCAGACAGCTCGACCTGAGGCACCAAAGGCACTCTTAAAGTTTGCTGCCACTCAGAAAGTCACTGACCTAATAGAAACACAGGTGGGAGCTGTCCTCAAGGAGGCAGTGCAGACTCTATTCATTGAATACCATTCTGGAGTCTCCTTCTGACAAGTCTGCTTTTCCCAAAATTAGATCAGTCTTTTGTGTATTCTAAGAGTATCAAAGATCTCTGTGACTGAAGATTGTTACTCTATCCTGGAAGCTTGGCTCTTCTGAGCGTGTGCAGCTCTTGTTTGTTCTTGAGCTTTCTCATTCAGAATTTATCACATTGAACCTCTGTTCTCTCAGGCTAGCATAGCTGTGGAGAGGTTGTGGCTGTGGTACTCTGGTCTAACAGCTTCAGAAGTGAAGGGAACAAGCTTTTCAGTTTAAGGTTCATCCTTAGCTTCTAGTATTAAGAAAGCATGTGGGATTTTTCACCTGTCAAAGACTGTTCCCCACTGGCACCAGGATTCTGTCTTCACCTGTAGATTGGACACTCCCTTTATAACAGTGACAGCCTCAGTCCTTGTCATAGTTTACTGCGACCATCATCTAAGCCCCACATGGCTGCTTGCTTGCTCCAACTCAGTGGGGTGGAGGGGAAGAGAATAGGAAGAGTAAAACTTAGAAAATCCATGAGTTGAGATAAAAACAGTTTAATAGACAAAGAAAAAGCTATGCATGTGAAGCAAAGCAAAACAGGGAATTCATTCACTGATTCCCATGGGCAGGCAGGTGTTCAGCCATCTCCAAGAGAGCAGGGTGCCAGTGGCTTCGAAAGACAAATACCCGTCACTCTGAACATTCCCCACTTCCCCAGCTTTATTGCTGAGCATGGTGCTCTATGGTATGGAATGTCCCTGATGGTCAGTTGGGGTCAGCTTTCTCAGCTGTGTCCCCTTCCAACTTCTTGTGATCCCCCATTCTCCTCACTAGTGGAGTGGGGCGAGAAGCAGAAAAGGCCTTGGCTCTGTGTCAGCACTGCTTAGCAATAGCTAAAACATCTCTGTATTACTAAGACTGTTCACAGCACAATTCTAAAACAGAGCCCATACCAGCTAATATGGAGAGTATTAATCCAGCCAAAACCAGCACATCCATCCTCCAATATTTCATGGCTTCAGAGCCAGAAAGTTAACACTCTGTGTGTGTGTTCCTGATGCAGGCTGCAGGATGCAAAGTCCAAACATGAACATTAGCTGTTACCTTTAGGTTTTTGATTGCACTTCACGACACTTAAGAGCCATGTTCTAAGAGTCTGACTATCTGGCTAGTAGGTGTGGGCTACATAGGAGGGCAGGTCAAGCTGCATTAGGGAGATGCCTTTATCCTTTTAATCTTTCTGGGGCTCCTTTCACACTTCTGTTAAGCATACCACTGTCCCTGCAGCCTTAAGGCAGGTTGTTGATCTGTTCTTGTTCATGCAACTGCTAAAGCCAAAGCTTCTTGGGTTTTCTTTGTGTTGCTATATGAATACCTTTAGTGTGAATGATGGTATATGGATGACATACTTGGGATTGTGGATAATGAAAAGATGCTTCCCTTTTTTGTTACTTGTAAATACTTGCCCTAGGGAATAGAGATACAACTGTATTATGCAATCATAAAACTCTTTAGCTTGCACCATGTGTGAATAATGTTTTGGCAGACAAAACTTTATTAAAAAATGTTACTTTGAGGCTTACTCTCCTAGAACTCAGGCCTAATAAGAATGTTACTCACATTACTGAGTGATGGTGTGTCAATTCACTGTCAAGTTACCGCATCTCTACCAAGGAGCAGAAAAGGAAGACTTTACCTGTGTTGGTTTTTATCCAGCTTCACAAATGAATTTACTGTTTCAGAGTTCTGTGTAAATGGAAAGCATTATTTCAACTGGTGTGTCTATATCTACAGTTTGATATTTATTTGGAAACCAATCTGTCCACTCATAAGTATTACCTATGGGAAACATGGTACATACCTCTTCCATAGAATTACATGTTACCGTCTACCTAGTAAAAGTGTTACTCACTCACCACTTGTCCACATTACACTTCATCTGTTGCCTTTCTAAGAGTTTTGGAAATACGTAAGAAGTAGATTCAAATACGTTATTAATGCACTCTAAATGTTTTCCAAGAAATGAACAAGTGTTTAGAAGGCATCTATTGGTTTTTACTTTTAAAAATCATCCTCTAAGAGACGGGACAAGTGGATATGCAGAAGTAGGTCCTGAACAGTCATTTTAAAAGTCACTTTAAAACCCTTCATTTGCAATTGAACTATAGAGTTGAGTGGCTCTCTTAGACCAAATTGAAGCTTTGTGAAATCAATATTATTACTTGGGGCATTAGAACTTCAGGTTGAAATATTTGGGGACATAAAAGGTTATGAGCACTTTTGGTTTTGGGAAGTTTTGTCTATACTAGTAAGGTGTCTTCTTGACTGATAGATATGAAAAATATTCAAAATTAATGCTTCAGTACTGCATGAGCAGGCCCGAATTTTTAATTAAGATGTAAGGGATGTAGTTTATTGTTGTAGTGTGACAACTGTGTAAAAATGCTTTGCTTTGGGAGAGAAAGCTATGTTTTTATTAATTTTAAAACAAACTCCAAGTCTTCTACTGGCTTCAGACTGTTGTCACCTCAGAATAAAATTGCCTTGATCTTGGCAGTGAAAGGGTGTTTGAGCTCCCAGGTACAAGGAAAACATCTCTTTTTAAAGTCATCTATAACAAAGAAAAAGCTTCTAAAATATTGATGATCATTTACCACTACCCCAAACACAACCCTGGTTTCCAGCTTCATTCTGATTGAAGAGCATTTATTTACTTCAGAATGAAATAGTCCAGTCTGGAAGAAAGCCTGGATGAAGCATACGTGTTATCTGCAGGTAATAAGATACATAATAAAAAGATGCTGACAAATCAAACTTATATATGTGAGTTTTATGTTTCCAGTAAGAAGAATAGTTATGGAAGGTGGATGTACTTTCTCAAGAGGAGGGAGCACGTCTAAAGAGTTTTTTACTGTTGAATAGAAACTGTGGTGCTAATTTTGTCTCCTTTTTGTTTCACTTTCTTTCTTAGCCCTGAAACTGTTTGCTGTTGGCAGAATAGCTGCAATTAATTGTGTTTTTAATTATGGGCTGATTTATTTTCAGATCTCAATAGAGAATGACTACCTAGGCCCCAGAAGAATTGAGAGTCTGCAAAAAGAAGATGCTGATTGGCAGAAAAAAGCCCACATGGCTGTGCTTTCTATTCAAGATCTTACAGTTAAATATTTTGAAATAACAGCTAAAACACAAAAAGGTAGTTATTTTCTGCCATCCTATCCATCATGTAAAAAATTAAATTATTTGATGTTTACCATGTTCTGCATTGTACTGTGAGTTATTTTTTTCATCAATCCTTCATGAAGAAAATGCAGTTGTCATTCCTGTTTGGTTTTTCTTCTGTGTGTATTTGAATCTTTCACCTATAAACCTTTTCAGAACATCATCAGAGGTGAACAGAGTAGAAATTTTAGGTAGAAGTTTTACAGCCACTTTCTCAGTGTAATTGTATTAGCAGTTCTATGTATTTGCAAAGGATTTAGGGAGGATAGAGTCCCTGGTGGATTTTTTTCTGTAGTGGATATGGCAGACCCCCATAGTAAGTGTTAATTGTCTTGCAGTTAATTTCCTTTTCTAGTCTTCCTTGCCTTTCAGTAATTTTTTTCATAGCTCTAAATATTAAGGAACAGCTCAGTTTGACTACACAGTGAAAGCTGCTCTGTTGTTCAGAAGCCTTCATGGATATAACCTTGGCTTTACTGTGTTTGAAGAATGTGATGGTTTTACTAAAAAGTTGGTGCAGTAAAGCGAGGTCAAATGACTTGGCATGTACATCTGTGCTCCCACCCTTGTACCATTTTAACTTAAATAACCAGTTTAATAGGGAAAACAGGCCTTTTTTTAGTTTACTGAAAAAGTTTGTACTGCTGTCCTCCCCTGCCTGACTGCAGGTCCCTGTTTCTTTCTTTGCTTTGCTGATAGAGATTGTGCAAATAGATAAATGAGATGTAGAAGAAATCCTTTTTTGACTGGTAGATTTCCTGTTATCTCTCTATATGACTGCTACGTCTGACTCAATAGAAGCAGACACTGCAAATTTACTCTTTTCAGTGACAACCCAAGTTAAAAATAATGTGAAATTGCACCTTATTCTGAAAGGGTGACTTAATAGGTTAAAGCATGTTGGAATAAATTTAATTAGAGCAAATTCTAAATATACTAATCAGCTTCCCTCCTTTTCTACTATGAGAAAGGCAGCCAGTAAGATACACTACTAGTTGATAATGCATATTCATAGATATTTACTTGTTGTTTTTGTTGACATGCTTTTTTATGTACAGCAGTCAGGATTTGGGGGAAAACCAGTGGAAAGTGACATGCCTGAAGGCTTTTTACAGCCGTAGACCTTTAATATACAGGTTCTTTGCCTGTTTTTTGTGTTCAGGGTTTTTCTTGGCCTCCTGCTGAACACACGGTAGTCTTACATACCCAAATACTAACAGATGGCAGAGGAAAAACATATGAGAACATAAAGGTATTTCTTATTACCTAAGAACAGCATGTAATAGCATGCGGTGACTGAATGCCACCCCTTTGATTCCATTACTTTTGTGGCTTTTTTTTTGCAAAGCTAAGTACAGTATCATGTGATCTATATATTAACAATGGTGAAAATCTTGCGTGTGTCAGCCTAGATGTTTTCTGGGGCCCAAGAATAGTAAATCTGAATCAGGAAAGGGACTCCTGCATTTTGAGATAAATGATAGATGTTATTTTAATTTAATGTAGTGTTTTTACAGAATTGCACTTGAAGTTAAGCTGACATTTTTGTTTTAAATTGTAATTTTTTTCACTCTTCAGATTTATTTACATTTATGACTGTACTATAAATGTTTTTAAGGTAAGCTAGAGACTTTAGTAGCTGATAATTGGTGGTTACAGAAGTGGAAAAAATTTGTGATGCAGTTTAAGACCAAATGGTTACATTAATGAGATTTTTATTAAGTAAAAATGTGTGCATTTTCTTTGCAGTAGGATCACTGGTTGTCTAAAGAGTAGACTAGTAAGATACCTGCCTTTTTTTTCCTTTCTGTAGCTGTGTATGATCGAATGCGAGCAGACCAGAAAAAATTTGGTAAGGCAGCATGGGCAGCAGCAGTGGAACGTATGGAAAAGCTTCAGTATGCGGTTTCTAAGGAGACTTTGCAGTTGATGCGTGCTAAAGAAATCTGTTTGGAGCAGAAGAAACATGCGCTGAAAGAGGAGGTAAGTTTTCATGCTAGTAAGTAGAAAACTGAAGCATGCAGAAAGAAGCTATGTTAGACAAGTGATGTTGCAATGTAGGTGTGGTGAGTTTTGTGCTACTTACGTATGTTTTCTGTTCGCCTTTCCTGGTTAGTCAACCAGTTTTTACTGTTGGTGTTTACAGCTGTCCACTGGGATGAGTAAAATGAAGAGAAAGGATAGGACAGAAATCTGCTGCTATGTAAGCTCTGCAGTTTAGCTCTCAGAGGCATGACCACCTTTTCAGAATAGCTCTGACATTCCAGATGGAAGGTATCTGACCTGTTCCAGTGTTGCTCCCTCAAAGTAAAGAATTTCTTCGTCACACATAATTTACCCCATCCACTTTCAGTTTAATGCCATTCCCCCTTGTCCTAGCAAAATATGCCCGTATCAGCAAATGTATGGGTAACAGTTGTATTGCACTCTCTTTCTCTACTTACCTTAATTACTAAGGCTTTTAGAATTGCTAATTCCAGGGGGGGCTGTGCTAGCTACAGTTTTCCCGAGGAGAGTTCATGCATGAAACTGCGTTTAAATGCCTTAGCAGGAAAAAGTCCACATTTACTGAGTTTTATGACACCTCCTCAAAAGCAACAATGCTACGAATTCTCTTTTAAACTTTGCTATCATAGGGACATTTGGTGTGAAGAACTTTCTGTCATACTAATGTTAATGTGTATTCTAGCAATTACACGATTGTTCTAAGAGAACTTTTCAAACATTTCAGCAAAATTTGACGAAACTGATGGCACTGTTATGAAGAGGTTATCCAGAGAACTCATGACTTAAGCAGTGCACAGGCTGGTAGGTTTGTAAGGCTGATAGACTGTGTGTCTATTTTAGGAGCCTCTGTAGAAGACAGCTTGATCTTCAGGGAAGAGAGAGTACATGCAAGACCCAGAGCACAAAAATAGGTTTACTGTATTTCAATGCTCTTTAGATTTGGAAGTCCAAGAGTTGTCTGAAAACCTGAGTTTGTCAGGCTGTTGTCATCCTTAGCCAAGAGTTGATGAGACAATCCAACAGTACTAATTGGAAATATATATAATATGTTCACTTACTTAGAGTAACTGTGTACTTTTTCGTAGCACGTTTTATTTTTCTCCTCGAGGAGACTTGCGAGTTTTTGTTGAATGAGATCTCAGCCTGGTAAATGAGTGTTTGTTCTGATATACTAAAGTATTAGGGACTGCACAGGAAAAGGAGAGGTTTGTTGTAGTATACATTGGGATAAAAGTGCTGAGCTGTGAATTTGGAGCTTTTGGGGACAGAGGAATAAAGAACACCTAATGGGCATGCTTCTTTGAGATGATGTGTTACAAGGTGTAGGGAGCTCTGGGTCTGAATACAGTGATTGGGAGATGCGAGGACCAGCCAGCTTCTGCTCTGAAACACGTCTTGTGTTCTGAGAATGTAAAAGCCTTAAGTATACAGGGTTGAATGTGAGAAATGTGACTGAGAATCCCATCTTGGCAAAGAGTGGTGGCAGTCTAATAAAAAAAATATTTGTAGAAATAGCTCTTCTGGAAAACAATTTAGCTACTATATTTAAGAAGATAAAAGCAGGATGTTCAGTTGAAAAGACTAAAACACTCAAGAAATTAATATATCTGGATTTTAGCTGAAAAAAATGACAATTCAGAGCAAAAACACCATATGACTTTTTATAAGGACACTATTGGTGTTTAGAAGGTTGCCTATAGATTTTTGAACATTTAGTCTTGGAGAAGAAATTCTTTGCAAGGGCATATTTTGCTAGGACAAAGGGGAATGGCTTTAAACTGAAAGTTGGGTGGGTTTAAATTATGTATGACGGAGAAATTCTTTACTTTGAGGGAGCAACACTGGAACAGGTTGCCCAGAGATGAGGTGGATCGACATCCTCAAGAAGGTTCAAGGCCAGGTTGGATGGAGCTCTGAGCAGCCTGGTCTAGTGAAAGGTGTCCCTGCCCACGGTGAGGGGAGCTTGATATGCTTTCAAGTCACTTTCAACCCAAGCCACTCCTTGATTTGGTGAATGCAACCATTCCCTGATTGGTATGAGTGCAACAACAAAGACCGTAGAGATTAAATTATTTGCTTTCGTTAATGCAGGAGGTTCTGGCATTACAGGAAATTGAACTTGGCTCTCCTCAGTTTGAGTTTTTTGTTCCACCGCTGTGGTGTTTGAACCCCAGCCAGCAACCAAGACCCATGTAGCTACTCACTTACTCCCTCACAAGTGGAACAGGGAAGGTTTAAAAGCCAGAAGACTCATGGGTTGAGATAAAGGCAGCTTAATAGGGAAAGTAAAAGCCATACACATGAGCAGAGCAAAACAAGGAATTAATTCGCAGCTTCCCATGGGCAGATGTGTTCAGCCATCTCCAGGAGTGCAGGTAACTGTGACTGGGGAAGACAAAACTCCGTAATTCCAAACATCCCTCCCTTCCTCTTTCTTCCCCCCACTTTATATATTGGCCATGATGTCACATGGTCTAGTATGTTCCTTTGGTCAGTTTGGGTCACCTGTCCTGGCTGTGTCTCCTTCCAACCTCCCATGCACTCCCATCTTCCCTGCCAGAGTGACCATACCAAAAGCAGAAAAGGCCTTGGCTCTGTGTGAGCCATGCTCAGCAGTAACAAAAAATCTCTGTATTATCAAACCTGTGTTCAGCAGAAATCCAAAACACAGCCTCATCCAAAACCAGCACAACGCAGAATGTTTCCTGTACCATTCTCATGTTAATTTCACTGTGTTAATCAGCCTGAGAGCTACCAAGGATGCAGCAAATTAGTGGTACAGATTAGGTAAAAACTTGTAAGAATTGCGCTCAATTTAGAAGAGAAATTTTTAACAGAATATGCTAAAATATGCCCAGAAGTGATGATACTGTTTTGAATTATCACACATTATTAGTACCTTACATGAAGTTTTAACATAAATAGTTGAAATTCAGGTTTTCATTTTGCTTTTTCATGAGGTGCTATTATGTAGCTAGGGTATCTGCCCATGAACCATACAACAGTACTAATTTCCAACTTTTGTTGCACATGAAAGCTGAATATAGTGGTGGTGTACCCCTAAAACAGAACAGATAACTAACAGCATCTGTGACGTATGCTGTATCTAAGGCTAAGGTACAGTTGTCAGGTCCTTTATCAGGCAGACACCAGTGCAAGTGAACAAAATACTCAGCTGCTGTAACTTGGTGAGCTGGTACTTTTGAAGATGGTCTGTGTGTGTCTTTGTCTTTATTCAGTTTTTATATAGACTATGGATTTAAATTTGGGAACATCTGTTTTTAAGAAAAAGACTGTGAATGTTTGAGTCAATTTCACAGTTCATAGAAAAAGGGAAGTTCTTAGATGTGGTCAAGTTTGAATGACATTACCTTAATTTAAAAAGCAAACAAACATTTCCCACGCCCACTTCCCTCACCCCGAAACCCACCAAATTTTGCTGTATTTTTACAGCGAGGCAATCCTTGAAAAATACCAAACCCCTTGAAAAATGCCAATATCCTGCCTGTAAAATTAACATTATCCCTCTTATATGGAAAAAATGAGGAGTTCGAGGAGGTTTCGTCTTGAAAAGTAGCCTCTAATTCACTCCAAATATGCCGTCATTATGTCATTTGCTGTTCTGGTCAAATTAGTAACTTAATATGAATGCAAAATGATAAAACAGCATAACAAGACATATTTGTGTAACACTGGACTGTAACATATAGATGATACATTAATGATTGTAAGGTTTATGGTGTTCCCTTATGGACTTAATGAGCTTTTCAGACTAGTAGTTGATATGCAGAAGATGCATACAGGAAGTACAAAATATAGCAGAAGAAACTTAAAATAGAAGTTACAAGAGTTGATTCACAGGTCTTCTGTCTAGCAGTCTTACATGGAAATAAGTATAGTATACAGAGCTATTTCTGTTTAAATGGGCTGTGAAATCCCTGTCAATAGATAATGATGCAGGTGCTAAAAGCATACATGCTTTAAAAAAAAAGGGATATGGCAAATTTATTAATTAAATTCAGTGAGTCTTGTTTTGTATAAAAGGCAGCACTGTGATTTGAGTTGTGCTGCAAGCTGTGCTAGAGGCTGGTGAAGCATTTTGGGAAGGTGTCGCTGCACCACCTGCTACGTTTCATCTTCCTGGATTTTTGCAGTTACCATTTTCCTGAAACAGGATGTTGAGTAAAATGGATTGGTTTAATTCAGTTGAGATAACCTTTCTAGTTTAGTGTAGTCATATTTAAATACATGTGATAAATAAAACTCAAGAAACCTGTTTGTGGCTGTTCATTACAGATTCAGATTTCCAACTTGAAGATAACACCATAGCGTAGGGGCCATACTAGCAAATATTTTTTAAATGTATAGTTGACTAGGTCCTGTATTTTTGCTTGATAGACATCGCTTTTTAATGGTTGACTGTCTGTAATACGAAACTGGACATTTGTTCTGACTAGTAAGGTAGACAGATCACGGATCTCCATTAAAATTTACCATTATTTTCATCCATTATCTGAGAGAAACTATCAGAGATACATATTTTGAGCAGTTAGAGAATTTGGATGTGGCCCTAACTCTTCTGCATGCAGGTTGTAGAGGTGCATGAATTCCCTCCAAACATAAGATCCTGTTACGTATTTGTATTTCTTAAGTATGGTCTGAATGGCTGACTGTGTTGAGCAGATAAATCTTGTTTGACTGAATGAAAGAGAATGATTGCAGTTCACTTCAGTTATTTGTCACTTTTCTATTCAAACATATAATACAAATGAGTACTGAAATATATGTAAATATTTTAATCTGTGTATTTATTCTCCTGTGAAGGACTCCAGAAAGAACGGAACAACTAAATTGTCATTACAAGAGGATCAGTGCGTGTATTTATCCGTTTCCGCATCCTTTCACATTTTTTCCTCAGTTCTGCTCTGACAAGTTTTAACTGTAGCTTTCTAAATGCCTACTTTCAGACTTCTGGGAATGAAGATAGGGGAATTTTAATTTCATTAGGTACCTTGAGAGAATCAAGTAGTAGAGTAAAAAGAGTGTGAGGGATGTTTCACACTATGCATCGTATGACTTGACACTTGACAGTCTCAAAGTGTAATTCAATGCCATGGATTTATTTCATTGCCATGTAGAAAAAAATGTCAGCTATTAAAGGCATCTTAAAGGGTGTGGCTGATCAGAACCTATCTTGTGGACTTGATGTGTTCAATTTTAACATGTTACATTTACTGTACCAGACAGTAGTCTAGCTGTAGTCATAAAATCTGTGGGTTTGTGTTCATCATTATCCTGGAGTTGTATGGTTTTTGTTTGTTTATTTGTTTGTTGTTTTCTCTTTTTATTTAGATGCAGAGCCTGAAAGGTGGTACAGAAGCCTTAGCTCATTTGGACCACTTAGAAGCTGATTACTATGATCTACAGCTTCAGTTATATGAAGTGCAGTTCGAGATCTTGAAATGTGAAGAGCTGCTACTGACAGCACAGCTTGAAAGCATTAGAAGATTGATGTCAGGTGCTTTATTTATTTCAATTAATATATAATTTGTGAAGGATAATTTTCTTCCTAAGTGTCCAGTGAAGCCTGTGGGAATGAAATGAGAACAGATTCTTTGCCATGTGAAGAGCTGCAAAAGTACAGTTAAATTAATATTTACACCTGTTCCTAAGACATATATATAAACATACAGAAGTTCTGGTATGGTTCTCATTGCCTGTATTTGGAAGTTTGCATATAAGATATGCAAGCTTCCTAAGTTTTGAAGAGCTAAGATTGGGGAGGAGGAAACATATTAATTACTGGACTTGTCTAACTAAAAATATGTGTTGATATTACTTGAAAGTGATTGGTTTTCAGAAGCTATATCTGCAAATTGGGATTCCTTCTGCTAAATTTTGAAGCTTGTATTGTTACTTCAGATTTAGAGCAGCAATGCAAACCTTATGCTTCCAGAGCCAACTGTCCTGCTATACCTCATGTACTTAGAAACTGTGGAAAGAGTACATATAAATCATACAGCATTTTTCAGTCCATTTTTTAGACCCTTTTATCTTTAATGTTTTTATTTATGCAAGATTTGTTTTACTGTTTTTAGTGTGTAGGGCTTACATAACAAATTTTGCTGTGGATAGAAAATTCTCCTGAGGGAGATTTGAAGCTGGATTGTATTGTGAGTTGCCTCTGGAAAAGAAGAAAACATAGGTATCACAGATTCATCTCACTGTAAGATGAATCTTTGCCTTTATGGCTTGTGACAGAAACAACTGTAACTGCATATATGGAACATAAGAATTGGAAACTTTTTAAATGACTGACAGAAATGTGGCAGCTTTGACAGGGTGTTTCTGTGGAGAAGTAGTTAGTGATTTTGAGATAGATAGATTTTGTGCTTGAGAAATCAGACATGTAGTTTTTGTGCTGAAGACGTGGTATGGTCTGCTTACTTACAAACTCAAAGAAATGCCCTGAATGGGAGACCAGGAAGAAATGTGTATTAAAATCCTTTGGTGTAGTGATGGTAAAATCTCTGGGCAGTCAGAGACTAAGCTGTAAAAATGTCATAGGTCGTTACGATTTGTCATTAATGTTTTCTCCAGAAATCTCAAAAAAGCCTCAACGCACAACCTAATCTAAAATAAAAGAAAACCCTCAGTCAGCTAAACCATCACCCTGTTCCTTCCCTCGTGGCAACAGATCAGTTCACTGTTCTGGCTTCCTTTGCTGTTTTAAATTTGTAAGATATTGTTTAATAATAAATCCAAAACTATCCCATAGGACAGAAAATGAAAAATACAGTTCCTAAATGTATGGGACTTGTTCAAAGCATGAAATCATCTTCTCAGGCTTTACTTAGGTGGATAGAACAATTAATGTGAAAAATAATGTGATGCGGAAGTGACTACATATGTTCAAGACTATTCAGCACCAAATCTGAATTCAAGCATCTAAAATATTTAGTGGTCTTTTAATATGTGTTGTTCCATATAATGTCAGAAGAAAAGCATGGTCTGTTACACTTTCTTTTTAAAGTGTACTGATAGTAATATAACAGACCTTTGATTTTGCACATCTGTATGAAATTCGTGTGTGTAAGCCTAGTAGATGCTGTTGCTTTTCTTTCTTTAGTCTTTGACTGTATTGGTTCTACAGAGGTAGCTCAGAGAGTTCTCAACGAATGTTTTGAGAGCATGATTTGAATTAACTGCAGGTGGTTGTGACCTAGAAGAAGAATATCTTTGCAAATTCAGCAAACGATCTGAAAAAGGTCAAATGATAATAGATTGTCATACTATGAGCAACACTAGTGTTTTTTCACTGTCATTTAGCAAATACCTACATTGAAGTTCACAAAACATGATTTTATTAGGTTAGAATTTACGAGGGTTTTATCTCATTCATACGAAGTATTAGTACATTCCTGTTAAAATAGTTTTGTGGTGGATAAACTTGTATATTTCTGTCTTTAACTTTGCATGAAAGTCTTCTAAAACAAAATTCACATGTAAATTCTCCCATTTTATAACTGTGTGGAAAAATATAATTGTTAGCCATGAGTCTTGTTTTTACTCAGTGATGTCTCAGAGGGAGTTCTAGTGGCTTGGCAGTTTTTACGTATTGATGAAGCTTTACAGTGTTTTTAATTTTTAAACCAAGCACAGAAGTAAAGAAACTGTTTGGTATGTTTTATTAGCTTTTATTTTAAGGTAAATATCTTGCTGTGCTTTCTTGTCTGGTCCTGCCATAACTTCTACTGATCTGAAATTAGCATGACAGTAAGAATTTTGGTTGCAGCAGAGACTGTATACGTAAATAACGTGAGGTGACAACAGCTTTTAGAATGGACTGTGTACTAAGGAAAATTCTCTGTCTGTCCTCAAATAATCAAGCAGCTGAAGTAGGAGAAATTACAGTCTATCTGAAAGTAGTTGGTAAAGTTGAAATAAGGAAGTTTGGTAGTGCTATGGAACAAATACTTGACAGATGTGCCAATTGCATCTCCCCGTTTCAGACAGCAGTAACGCATTTCCCTCTTGGTGTATTACAAACTTATCCTACTTTGTATGCCAGTGGAATAAAGAACAAGAGGTCTTTGCTGCTTCTTCATCCCAACATTCTTCAAGGATTTATAATCACCACTCTTTCCTTCTTGGCAAGAGATGAGAAAGCAGCATTCAAGGATGAGCTCAGTGTTATTCCAAATGCTTCACTCAGGAAGCTAAAAATCATGAGTGTTGATAAAACTATTAGTAATAACCTCCTTTTCAGGCCTGTAAAGCTTTGAAGGATTCCCTTGAAGTTTCCCTCCCTCCCTCCCAGGAGCAGTGACTGGGACATCAAAAACCTATGAGAAGATTTTTGGTGTCCTGTTGTCTGATTCCCCTTACATGAAATTACCAGCTGGTTGTAACAGAAAAATCTCATGCCAAAGTCTTCAGGGAGTCTTGTCTGTCCTGAACTTCATTCTGAAGACTAGAGAAAATTGCTACACACTGTGGGTCCCTTGTAAGACCCAAAGACATGCATGGGCATTGGGTTCAAATTAGGCTACACATAATAAGTGTACATTTAGAATTGCATTTGTGTTTTAATACTCTGAGCTTGCCTGAATAGCAGGCTGAGCTTCATTGGTATTAATTTCTGTTCCTCATACAGACTTTAAAGCCCTATATTGCCTTGCTGTTTAATGCTTTTCTTCTGACCTTTTAATTTTTGGTAGTCCTCTGAAAGGGCTGTGGCGTTCTTCCGTGGCATTAAACCTTGCAACTCAGTGAGAGGGTTGTTGTTGAGGAAAACAAAATGTTAATCAAATATGAACTATTGATTGGATTTTTTTCATTGCTGACATCTTTAAAACAGAGAAGAGAGATGAAGTGGTGTATTATGACACTTATGAAAGTATGGAAGCCATGCTTGAAAAAGAGGATATGGCAACATCTGTACACTTGCAAAAAGAGGAGCTACAAAAGTTACAGCAGAAAATCCGCCAGCTGGAAGCAAGGCGTGGACGTATTTCAGCCAAGAAAGCCTACCTCAGAAATAAGAAGGTACTGTTTAATTGCCTTTATTTTGGACATAATTAGCAAATTTAATAAAACTTCAAAAGGTTTTCTTTCAGATGGAAGTTTCCCAGAATTCTTGTGGATTCTATTTATTGTTTGCTAAAAGTTGTTTTGCGGAATACTAAATACAATAGCATGTATTGTTAAATTGATACATTTAAGAATCTGTTTACCCTTCTCCTGGCTTTAAAGGAACTTTTAATTACTTTGAAGTCAACAAATAAACATATTTCTATTAACTAATCAGAATACTTTATTGTGGGAAGTACATGCTGGAATGAATGTTTTTAAAAGAGTAGTTCTGTATATGTTTGCAGAAGAGAATTTTCAAGCGTGTTTTCTCACTAGTGAGTTCTATTTTCATTCTCTTACCGCATCCTTTTAAACTTATGTCATGTGTTGTTGATACTCTGTATTTGGCAGATCTATATGAAATCCAGTCTGTATTTCTAATTTGTAATTCTAGGTGTGCTATTTAGGTCAAAGTTTTGAGAGACTATTGTAGTACTTGTTAGAAAATAGATTCCACCCCACACTATGTACTATAACGCTATGCAGAAGTGTCAGTTGAGGCCTCATTCTGGGTTAGGATCAGTGGTTGGTTTGGTTGTGTGTTCCCAGTCATGTCCCTTTATGTGAAGGATGACCCTTTCATGTAAAGAGTTCCATCAGATTGTCAGTAAACCCTTCAGGTCTCGCCTCCACTTAATAATGAATATATCTATTTCTGTACCTAAATCTGAAGATAATAGAGCAAATGAAATGTTGTTGATACATCTTATGTCTTGGATTTTTTCATATTTCATCAGCCACTGCCTGGTCTGTGGTTAACCCAGTATGGAGAAGGCCACAAATGAAGCATTAGTAGTAAGGTCTCCTGTTGGCCGATTATGTGAAGTGGCTTGCTCAAGCCATTGTGTTTGTTTTATATGAGTTCATAAAGAGAACAAGTATCAGGAACCTGGACCTTCTAGTATTTTAAGTAAGAGAACCTATCTGTCGTGTTTTGCTAATTTACACAGGCTACATTATAACATGGTATTTTCTCCTGAATATGGAAAGAAACTGCTGGACCTTACAAAGTAGACAAACCTGTTCAGAAGTGGCAGCCTGGTTGCTGTTCTTTGCTTATCTTATTGGAGTTAACGGGTCAAGAAGAAACCCTGAAGCAGGAGTAGAGATTTTTTAGCATGCCTATTTACCTGTATAATGAAGTAGTCATCTTCAGCAGCTCATTTGTTTCAAGGTTGTGCTGTGATAGGATTCCTTGTTGAAGCTGAGGGAGTTGGGTTTTGGCTGTAGCAGGGGTAGCAGCATGCCTGGTTGTGGACTGTGACCAGATGCAGAGCTGGGTATGGCAGCACTGCTTGTCTGCGTCTGCATGCAGGAGTGGTACAGTTACGTGTTCACAGCATTTTGCTGGGACAGCTGGGGCTATACTGTTTTCAGGACCTGAGGTAGTGTCTCCATGTGGAACTTGGACATCACATCACTCTCAGAACTAGTTCCAGCTCTCTTACTTATTTCGTTGCCTAGCATGGCATTCTCTGCAGTTGAGTGCTGCAGGGAGATACTTAGCTTTCAGCTTTTAGAAAAATTGGAGTAGAACAATACGTATTTAAACCTGCAGGGGAAAATCAATGATCTTTATTTAAACAAAAAGAAAGGGCAGAATCTGTTGTTGTGTGCTGTTTTGTGACACTTGTTGGGCAGAAAAGAATGTGGCCATTTTGTAGCTTCTCTTCTTACTGCTGGATAACGTGGAATCCTACTAAGCTGACTGGCAATTACCTGAAAACCAAAACTCATAGCTTTGTCTTGTCTTAACCAAGCTTTGTATTTTCAGTGACCTTTCTGGTCATTGATACTGCACAACATGGTTAATGAACACTATTTAAGGTGCCTGATGTGAGTGGTTGTATATGTGATGTGAATGGGAGAAAAAGAGGATTCTTGGTCTGAAGTGTTTGCAGGTTAAGTCAAGCATGCAGAACTAAGATACAGATGGGATACAAAAGCAGACTCTCGATGGTGAGAAGGAGGGCAGTGATGACTGAATGCTATGTGAAGAAAAGTGACTTTTTGAGGGTGAATATGGAAAGTACATACTGTGTGGTAAATCTCTGTGTCTGTCTCAATTAAGAAACATTTATTGTTGAACTGAGAGTGTACTTAAGGCTTTTCAGATTGTGTTCCTTACCTTGCATGTTTCAGCAAAGTGTCTTAAAATAGACTTTTAACCATGTGTTCTGTTTTGGATTGGATTGGCGAGATTTTGGTGGCAGATTGATGGGTTTTTTCCTTCTTTTTTGTTGGTAGTTTTTTTATTTTTAACCTTGTCAGTTCTGTAGTTGGTAACAAAAAGCAAGCTGTGGATTAAGTGGTGTATAGCACAGTCTTGTGATATATTCAGAAATTACAGTCCTTGCTCATTATCAAGTTTTTGGCAACTGAAGATGCCCTCAGGGATTGTCTCCTTTCTAGCAGCAGGTATCGGGATTAAGGAAACATGGGAAATTCTTCTCTATCATCAGTTTTATTTTTTGAAAGAAGGTAATTTCATCATCCAGGTATCTGAAAATCTTTTCTGTTGAGGAGATAACACAGTGAAAGGAAATAAATTACTCTTTATAGAGTAAGACAATTTGTAATTTAAATATAAACTTCAGTGACTATAGTCTATTTTGTTTTTCAGAAATTCTTTCCCTAGTTTTGCACATGATGAATCAGTTTTTCAGCAATGCTGTCAAATAATTGTATCAAGCCTTTATTTAGAAGCTTTGCTAAAGGTGTGTTAGAAACATAATTCAGTTGTGAGTTAGGATAACTGAACTGGCATTTTAAAAATTCATGGTTTTACAGAGCTTGATATCTTTTCACTGTACTGCCATGAATATAAACTTGTAATTCTCTCTTTTTTTAAATACAAATCTATTTGCATTTCTTAAGCAATCATTTCCTGATGTTCCTTTGTGTTGATGACAGTGAGTTATTAAAAAATAAATTTTTAATAGCGGTTTCACTTTTTTTTTACTCCTATAGAGCTGGTTACAGATTTTTCATGCAGGAAATTGCTATTGTTATGCCAGTCTACCCCCTGCTGGCTGCACATTAGTACTAATTAGAATATCATATTGAAAAAGCAGCTGATTTATTAGGGAGCTAGACTTATAGCAAAGAGTTAAGGTGAAAAAAATGAAGAGATAGTTTCTAGAAAAGTATCTTTGAAAAAACATTTGTGATGAAATAGAATTATTTTTCACCCAGGAAGAGTATTCCTTATCACAAGCAGACAGGGAGAAGCAACTGATTGGTGAAGCTGTTTGGAGTATGTTCATAATGTGTGCTTTCATCTAGGAAGCTTCCTCACATGCTTTTGTGTTCGTTTAATAGGACACCTTTAGAATTCCCACATTTTAAAGCACAGCCCATGCCAAAATGTATGTTAACATAGATGCAGTGACACCTGGCATAGGATTATCGATGTTTTATTTATTTATTTATTTATTTATTTATTATTATTACTACTACTGCAGCAGCATAAGAGCATAACTACACTGAATGCTTATAGTAAAATACGGTTTCTGCACATGAAAAGCTAACCTTTTAATTGGGATGTTTTTTAAGCCGAAAGCAAGACTCACTAGAACTAGTTAGATGTAATATTAATGCTGATCTCTTTGACATATATTACGTGTTACTAGTCTTGAACATTGTAGTTTATCCAGTGACAAAGGTTGAAATGGTTCCTCAGCTCTCACTTTTTGTCTCTTTAATAGAAATACAATTTGATAGTGTGAAATCAGTCAAGTGATTAAAAGAAGAATGGGCATTACTTCTTGTTGCTTTCTCAGTTCCATACAGTTGATCAACATATTCTTGAGGTGTGGCTCTCACTGGACATAATTTCACAGGGAGGTGGTAAAGTCATCATCCCTGGAGGTGTTTGAGAGTTGTCTGGATCTGGTGCTGGGTGATGGTTTAATGGCTGGATGGACAGTTGGATTGAATGATCTTAAAGGTCTCTTGCAGCCTTGATGATTCTATGTTAATGCTCCTGCTTCCCAATGCTAAGAAGGAAGGACTACCTTGCATGTGCAACAGGCTCTGTATTCCTGCTCATACACCCAATTACTATGTTTGGGTTTGTTGGTTGTTTTATTTTTTTGCCAGAGTTCATTGGTTTATATTCAACTTGTCATCTGCTGTAATCATAAAGATAATTTCTTTAATGCTGCCATCTGGATGTTTTTTATTTCATCCTTCGTTTGAA